>CAUYTI010022441.1:0-30690 GCA_963575145.1 Galago senegalensis
GAAAAGGCCCTCACAAATGAGTCACCTGTGTTCAAGAAACAGGAATAAAAGGCTAATTTTGATAACTGGTGAACTGCCCAGAGGATAGGGTCCATTAAGACTTGTGGAGTTAGTATCACGAGAATGGAGGAAAAAGTACCCAATGTACACACCCCTATTATGAAACTAATTTATACCTTTTATACGAAAGCTATAACCAAATAGCCTAAGAATATGGGGAGGGAGGAGGGAGAAGGGAGGGGGGAATAGGTGGAGGGAGGGGGTTTGGTGGGATCACTTCTGAGGTTTGTCTTACAGGGGTACAGGTGAATCTAAGAGTAGAATGTAAACATTTTAAAGCAATAACTGAGAAAATGACATGAAGGCTGTGTTGACCAGTTTGATGGAAGTATTTCAGAATGCATGTGAAAACCCCACACTGTACCCCAGAAGTGCATTAATGTACATAGTTAACATTCAATAAAAAAAGAAAATATATTTTCCCATTCTGAAGGTTGTCTTTTTGCTTTAGTTATTTAGTCCTTAACTGTGCAAAATCTAGTCAGCTTAATTAAGTCCCATTTGTTTATTTTGGCTGTTGTTGCAATTGCCACTGAAGTCTTCTTCATAAAATCTTTCCCTAGTCCAATGTCATCAATAGTTTTTCCCACACTTTCTTCTAAGATTTTTATTGTTTCATGTCTTATATTTAAATATTTATCCATCTTGAGTGAATTTTTGCAAGTGTGGGTACAGTGTCAGTCTTTTACATGTGGTTATCCAGTTCTCATTTGTTGAATAGGGATTCTTTTCCCCACTGTATATTTTTGTTTGGTTTATCAAAGATCAGGTGGCAATAAAAGACTGGTTTCATCTCTTGGTTTCCTGTTATGTTCTTTGTGTCTATATTTCTATTTTTGTCCGAATATTATGTGGTTTTTATCTCTGTGGACTTGTAATATAGACTGAGTCTGGTAGACTGATGCCTCTGGCTTTGTTTTTATTACCAACAATTGCCTTGGCTATATGAGGCTTTTTCTGGTTCCATCCAAAACAAAGTACTATTTTTTCCAGTTCTTCAAACTATGTTATTGGTACTTTAGTGGGGATTGCATTGAATCTGTAGATTGCTTTGGGTACAATAGACATTTTAACAATGTTGATTCTTCCCAGCTAAGAGCATGGTATATTCTTACATTTGTTAATGTCTTTTTCTATTTCTTTTCTTAGAGTTTCATAATTATTTTTGTAGAGATTCTTCACCTTTTTATTAGGTGTATTCTTAAGTATTTCATTTTCTTTGAAGCTATTGTGAACAAAATTGTGTCTCTGATTTGCTTCTCAGCTTGGCTGTTATTGGCATAAACAAAGGCTGCTGATTTGTGGACAGTGATTTTATACCCCGAAATATCTGTATTTCTTGATCACTTTCAGGAGTTTTATGTTTGCGTCTATGGGTTTTTCTGAGTATAAGATCATATCATAAGCAAAAAATGAGAGTTTGACTTTCTCTACCCCCATTTGGATGGCCCTTATATCCTTCTCTTGCCAGATTGCATTGGCTAGAACTTTCAGAATTATGTTGAATAGTAGGGGTGATAGTTGACATCCTGTTTGGTTCCAGTTATAAATGGAAAAGCTTTCAGTTTTGCACCATTCAGTATGATATTAGCTGTGGGTTTCTCATAGATGACTTCAATCAGCTTAAGAAATGTGGCACCTATGTCTATTTTCTTAAGTGTTCTCGTTAGAAAAGAATGCTTAATTTTATCAAATGCTTTTTCTGCATCTGTTGAGAAAATCAAATGGTCTTTGTTTTTGCTTCTATTAAATTATAGTTATGGATTTTCATATACTATACCAGCCTTGCATCCCTGGGATAAAGCATACTTGACCATGATATACATTTTTTTTTAAGTATAGCTGCACTCTATTAGCCAAGATTTTATTAAGTATTTTTGGATTGATATTCATTAATGAAAGTGGTCTGTAGTTCTCCTTTTTAGTGGGGTCCTTTCCTAGTTTTGGAATCAGGGTCACGTTTGCTTCATAGAATGTGTTGGCAGAGGTACCTTCCTTGTCAATATTTTGGAATGGGTTCTGCATCATAGGTACAAGCTTATCTTTCAAGTTTTGACAGAATTCTAGTGTGAGGCCATCTGGTCCAGGGACCAGATTTTTTATTGTTGAAACCTTTTTTTTATTATTTCTTCAATCTCAGTGCTTGATATTGTTCTTTTCAGGAGACCTATTTCTTCCTGGTCAAGTCTAGGGAGATGGTGTGATTCCAGGTATTGGTCCATTTTCTCCACATTGTCAAACTTCTCAACATAAGAGTTTTATGTAGTAGTCAGAGATAATCTTATTGTATTTCTGTGGTTTCAATTGTTATTTCCTCTTTTTTGTTTCTGATTGAAGTTATTTGAGATTTTACTTTTCTGTTTTTAGTTAATCTGGCCAATGGTTTATCAATTTTGCGTTTTCTAAGAACCAAATATTTGTTTCATTAACTATCTGAATGATTGTTTTGTTTCAACTTCACTTATTTCTGATTTAATTTTGGTCATTTTTTTTCTTCTGCTAGGTTTAAGATTGGATTGCTCTTCCTTTTCCATTTCTTTAAGATGATTCATTAGATTATTGATGTGCTTTCTTTCTGTTTTTCAGATGTAGGCATCTAATGCAATAAATTTTCTTCTTTTGCAGGATCGCTTTTGCACTATCCCACAGGTTTGGATACTTGTGTCTTCATTGTTGTTATGTTTAAGGAAGTTAATGATTTCCTCCTTTCTCTCTTTCTTGACCCAACTGTCATTCAGCATATAGTTGTTTAGTTTCTATGCTTTTGTGTGGGGATGACAATATTTGTTGAAGTTGAGTTCCACCTTTATTGCTTTGTAGTCTGAAAAAATACAAGGTATAATTTCAATTCTTTTTATTTTCTTGAGGTTTGATTTGTGTCCTAAGATATGATCTATTTTGAAGGATTTTCTGTGGGCTGATGAGATGAATGTATATTCTTTAGCTTTGGGATGGTGTGCTCTGTATATGTCTATTAAGCCCAGTTGTTCTAGTGTCACATATAAGTCCCCTGTATCTTTGTTCAGTTTCTGTATAGGGGATCTGTCCAACTCTGTAAGAGGGGTGTTAAAGTCCCTAACTATTATGGTGTTATAGGATATCATATTGCTCAGAGCAATTAAGGTCTGTTTCATGAATTGGGAGCATTTATGTTGGGTACATAAATATTTAGAATTGAAATATCTAAATTTTTTCCTTTTACTAGTGCGAAATGACCATCTTTTTTTTTTCTTGACTTTAGTTGCTTTTCACTTGTATCTGAAAATAAGATTGTAACACCTCCTTTCTTCTGAGTTCTATTTGCCTGAGATACTGTTTTCCATCTCTGCACCCTGAGTTTTGCTCTCTCCTTCAAAGCTAGTTGTGTTTCCTGGAGACAGCATAAGGATAGCTTGTGCTTTTTTAATCAGTCAGCCAGCTCATGCCTCTTCAGTGGGGAATTTAAGCCATTTACATTTAATGAGAGAATTAATAAGTATGATGAAGTTCTATTCACCTAATTTTGTGAAAGTCAATTGATCACTCTGTTCTTTGCATGACTGTGGAAGCTAGGTTTTGTCCTTTCATTTCTGGGTGTTTACTTTGCTGGTGGTCTATTGTGATGGTCAGTGTGGAAAATAGGTCTAAGTATTTTCTGTAGAGTTGGTCTTGTTGTGGCAAATTTCCTCAATGTTTGCATATCAGTAAAAGACATGATTTCTCCATCAATTTTAAAGCTTAGCTTAGCAAGATGTAGACTTCTGGGCTTAAAATTGTTCTGTTTAAACTAAAGGTAGATGACCATTCTCTTATGGCTTGAAAAGTTTCAGCTGAGAAATTTGCTATAACCTTGATGGGTCTGCCCCTATAGACCAATTGGTGCTTACTCCTGGATGCTTGCCAAATGTTCTCTTTTCTCTTGACTTTAGACAGGTTTGTGACAATGTGTCCTGGAGATGCTCTGTTTGAGCACAGATGACCAAGGGTTAGATATCCCTCTGACAGGAATGTGTCAGAATCTTTGGTGATACTTGGGCATTTTCATTTATGATATCCTCCAGCAGGGCTTCCATTCTTTTGGTACTCTTCTTCCCCTTCAGGGATACTTGTATTTCATATGTTTGAATGCTTTGTGAAGTTCCATAATTCTCTGAGTGAATGTTCTGCTCTCTCTCTCTCCTTTTTCTGCCTCCTTTAGTGCCTGTGATAGCTCAAGAGTTTTATCCTCTACCTCTGAGATTCTTCCTTCTCCATAGTGTAATCTGTTATTGATACTTTCTACTGCATTTTTAAGTTCCCTGATTGAATCCTTCAATTTCTTAAGCTCTACTGTATCCTTTCTGTATTCTTCATATCTTTCATCCCTTATTTGATTCTGTTTTTGGATTTTGTTTTGGTTATTTTCTACTTTCTCAGAAATTTTCTTCATTGTTTTTACTATCCACATTTTAAATTCCCTTTGTGTCATTTCCATAATTACTTTATAGATAGAATCCTCTGTGGTAGCCATCTCACAATCCTTTGGGTGGGAGCATTGCTCTGTTCTGGTTTTTCATGTTGCCAGGATTTTTCTTTTGATTCCTTCTCATTAGTGTTTTCTTCTTATCTGCTTCCTTCCCTTACTTTTCCTTTCTTTCCCTCCTTTTTAAATTGCCTTGTCTCTGTGTTTAGATGTTGTATTCTTTTGGGACAAAGCCAAAAGGAAGAGAAGAGTTAAGAGTGAGAAGGTAGGTAGCTCAATGAGTAGGACATTGGCCACATACACCAAGGCTGATGGGTTTGAGCCTGGCCTGAGCCTGCTGAACAACAATGATAACTGTGACCAAAGAATAGCTGAGCATTGTGGTGGCACCTATAGTCACAGCTGCCTGGGAGGCTGAGGCAAGAGAATTGCTTAAGCCCAAGAGTTTGAGGTTGCTGTGAGTTGTGACGCCATGACACTCTACCAAGGGTGACATAGTGAAACACTGCTTCAAAAATAAAAGGAGTGAAAAGGTAGAAAAGAAAGAAAAAGAAAAAAAATAAGTAAAATGAAATGTTGACAAAAAGAAGTGAGGAAGAACATAAAGAGAGAGATGGAGTAATATTTGTGCTTAGCAGGGTGCTTTTGTCCACATCCCCAATTCCCAGCCTCTGGAGGGCTGAATGGGTGGGTCCTTCAACATAATGAGCAAAAATAAGACCACACCTGTACCAAACAAAGAAAAGAAAAAAATAGCAGTACATTGCAGTCAGGATCTACCAATAACATCCTTCGACAGACCAAAACTAAAAGGACACCCTAGACCAAGGGACCAAGGTCTCCTTGAGCCATGTCAATGCTATGGAACCCCAACTGAGACCTCAGAGTGAGGTTCTGTCCCATAAATGGGATATAGATTGGCAAAGAATAAAACAAATCAGAATAAAAAGAACTAGTAATAATAATAAAAGTGTATCAAGAAAATTGAAAGTAAAATTGTGTAAGATGTAAAAAAGGGAGTATTTCTGATTTATTATTTTAGAAATTTATATAGAAAAAATAAGAAAAGTAGAAAAATATTTATAAAAGAGAGAGAAAAGGAGAAAAATGGAAAGGAGAAATGGAATAAAAGAGGTAGAAAAGCCATAACAAAAATGGAGCCCTTATTTTTGAAGAAAGTACAAATGCAGAAATAAAATACAACAAAACAAATAGAAAAAGCCCTATGGGAGGAAAAATTTTTTAAAGGAATAAAAGGAGCAAAAAAAAAAAAAAACTAACCAAAATGGAGCTATTACTATTGAAGAAAGAACCCTAGAAACATTAAGAATACAACAACAAAACAAACAACACAGAACAAACCTGGGGAGGGACAGAAAAAATATATATATTGCAATATATTGCCTGGACAACAGCTGATATTATGGAGTTAGGAGATGCTAATCACAATACTGATACGGCTATAAAAGGTGAGACCTAGAAGCCACTATCTAGTTGCTGAGGTGACCCAGTCCTGTATTCCTGATTTATTTGCCCTCAATCCCCACAGGGTTGGGAGCATGAAGCTCTAGTCAGTCTACGTAAGAGGCTTGACCTTTCCAATCCACCAATTGGCCACAAAGTGGCTTTCCCAAAAAAGTTTTACTTGAGTCTCACAAAAGGTGGCTGTGCAGCTTAGCCAGTATGCCAGAACCAGCATTCCGGCATTTAAAACTCTGCAGGCTATTCCTCCCAAGCAGCTCTTCCACAATAGTAGCACCCTGCCAGCAGCTAAACAAGAAGAGGTCTATGGCTCAATCCTGGCCACTGGGCCCTGTTTAAGTTCTTTCCCTCAAGATCTCCCAAGGTAGCTCCAGCAAGTGCACAGGTCTTTTAAAAAAAATCAAAACTGACCTTCTCTGTCTGAAACCTACCTGCAAACCACCCAGCCCATACTGGCATACAAGCACTCTCCTTCTATGCCCGTTCTCCACTGCTTTCAACCTCTTCATTATCTCCTGGAGACTCCTGCCACCTCCTTCCTGCTTCCCCAAAGCTATACCTCTGGGCAGAGGCCCCAGCCAGAAGTTGCTGGAATCCTTTCTCCCTGATCTCACCACAAACAGCTGCAAAGGAGATGTCTCTAGACCGCCATCTTGCTCTGCCTCCTCTCATGACTATTTTTAAAAGAATGTGATTTAGCATTCATGTGAGACTCCTAATTCTCTTGAGACATATAGCCATCTGTATACATGTTAAAGCAAAGGGATTTTCTCTTTTTTTTTTTAAAAAAAAAAAATAATGTTTGAAGCTAGTTTTTATACTTCTCTTTTCTAACAGAAATGATTTGTCTCTAAAGGGATTTTCTCAATTTTCCACAACACTTGACAGTATAGTGAAGGTAGCATGAACTTAATAAGCTGGAAAAGTTCTTTTAAAAAATCTTTCAATTATGGTGACACCTGTGGCTCAAAGAGTAGGGTTCTGGCCCCATATATCAGGGATGGCAGATTCAAACTCAGCCCCGGCCAAAAACTGCAAAAAAAAAAAAAAATTTCAGTTATTCATTTGACCACCCATGGATATTTTCACTGTTGTCTTTAAGTACAGACCTTGAGCTCTGGGGGTTTGCATATTATATCAGAGTTTACAAAGCAAAATATATGATTTTCCTCTAATACACTTCATTTAAGAAAATATACTAAGTTTAAATGAACCTAAAATTACAAATTAAGACTGAAAGGTCCTCTTTCTTCCCCTTTTCCAGAAAATGTGTCTGTAGAGCAAAAATTTACACATTCAAGTACTATAGGAGCCAGGCAGATGACAAATGGGGTATCAGGGATGAGAGGGGGTTGCAGAAAAGTTGATGACACATGCTATGTTGATGACACACTTGTATAACTTGGGAATTCTGTTTGGTGGCAAGTAAGAAAGGCTGAAAATAAGAGTGTTTTAGTCAAGATGGCTTCCCCCCCCTCCTTTATAAAAGATGTCCTTAGGCAAGAAGTCTTAAGCTACAGTGATGACTCTGTGGTCATTAGAAATGCAGGTTCTCTATTAGTCCACTACCGCTGCATAGCAGACCACTCCAAACATAGCATCATAAAATAAGAAGAATGCACTATTCTACATAAGTCTATAGGTCAGTTCTGAGAATTTGCTGGTCTTGACTAGTGTTTTGCTTACATCTAAAGTTAGCATTAGATTGAGTAACTAGTTTTATTGGTTAGATCCGTTTGGGGGCCTGGCTATGGGTGGCTTACGATGTCCTTAGCTAAGACAGATGGGTCCCACCCCACATGAACTCACATCATCTATGGCATGGGATATTTCACATAACAATGGGAGGCTTCCAAAGGATAAAGAAGAAATATTCAAGGATTTTTTTTTTTTTTTGAGACAGGGCCTCAAGCTGTTGCCCAGGGTAGAGTCCTGTGGCATCACAACTCACAACAACTTCCAGCTCCACTGCTTAAGCGATTCTCTTGCCTCCACCTACCAAGTAGCTGGAATTACAGGCACGCACCACAACGCCTAGCTATTTTTTGGTTGCAGCCATCATTTATTGTTTGGCAGGCCCAGGCTATATTTGAACCCACCAGCTCAGGTGTATGTGGCTGGCGCCTTAGCCGCTTGACCCACAGGCACCAAGCCATATTCCAGGATTAGTAATGTGTAATCTCAGAACTCACAGTCTGACATTTCTGCCACAGTCTCTTGGCCAAATCAAGTCACAAGACTGGCCCAGGTTAAAGGAGTTAGGAAATAGGCTCTGTCTCTTAATGGGGGTTATTGCAAAGGACATGATATAAAAATACATGAAAAATTAGGTCATAATAATTCTTTTAGCTCTGCCTGAAGTTGGGATGTATGCATGGATTTCTTTCTCACCTATGGAATAAGTAGACTGCTGAAGCTCCAGCAAGCACATTGACTTTAGGAAAGAAGCAGCAGAAACAGAAACAGAGAAGGGCAAATAGGGATCCTATCAGCCTCTGTCTCATCTTTACCAAGCTATCACTAAAGTCTCACCAAAACACTTGGGCCTACACCTCATTCATAGTCACTGACTACAAGGGGGGCTGGGAAATATGGTCTTTTATCTGATACCTCAAGCCTAAATAAAATAAGGGTTCTGATGCTACGAAGTGGATATTGATTCAATAACCAGCAGTATTAGACACATTAACCAAAAGTACCTTTTTCATTTTGCCCTGAATAACGTTGACCAATATTATTAGGTATTTCTGACTTTTCAAAAGAAGTTACAAATACCCAAATTTTGAGTGAAATTTCCTGTATTTTAGATATTAGAAACTAATCCAAATATATCTTAAAATTTATTTTGAAATAATTCTAGACGTACAGAAAAGTTGCAAAAATAGTGTAAGTTTCCATACGCTCTTCATCTCTATTATTTACATTTTACGTAACCATGGTATAATTATCAAAAGTTGGAATTTAAAACTGGTACAATGCTATAAACAAAGAGTGGGCAAACTTTTTCTGTAAAGGGACAGATAGTAACTATTTCAGGTGTCTGTTTACTAGTACTTAACTCTGCTGCCTTGGTTGGAAAGCAGTCACAGACAATATGTAAATAAATAAGGATATCTATGTTCCTTTTATAAAAATAAATACATAAAATTTTATTTATATAAAAAGGGTCCAGGAAAGATTTGACCATGGCTGTAGTTTACCATGCTTTAAACTATACTGTAGACCTTATTTGATTTCAGCAATTTTCCCATTAAGAGTCTTTTTTGTTTAACCCACGATTTAAATTGCCTTTAGTTGTCATGTGTCTTTAGCCTCCTGAAATCTCACATAGTTATTCATTATTTCCTTACCTTTCATGAAGTTGACACTTTTGAAGTATTCTAGTCAGCTATTTTATAAGACATTCCTCAGTTTGGATTAGTCTGGTGGCTTCTTATGATTAAATTGAGGTTATGCATAAATACAGATGTGTGCCCATGCATGAGCTGGTAGATGTATGCATATTTCTCAACTCTGCTCACTACAGAGCCTAAAATCAGGGACACTCCAGTAGCCAAGGGCAGATCTATGTTTTAGTCTATTTGTCCTACCGTAACAAAACACCTGAGACTGGATAACTTAAAAACCACAGAGATTTATTTCTCACAATTCCAGAGCCTGGGAAATGTGAGGTGAAGTGTCAGCAGCTCAGTGTCTGATAAAAGCCCATTCCTCATAGATGGCATGACCTAGGTGTTCTCACATGGTAGAAGAGTTGGAAGGGCAAAAACAGCTCTCTGAAACCTTTTTTATAAAGGCATTGATCCCATCCATGAGGGCAGAGGCCGGATGGCCTAATCCCCTCTCAAGAGCCCCACCTCTTAGTATCATCACCTTTCTGTTAAGTTCCAACATACGAATTTTGAGGTACATAAACGTACAAACCATAGTACTTAGAATCCAGATCTTGATTTTTAAACACCATTTTGCAATAAAAGGAAACAGCTTCTTATATAAGAGATTGATTCCATGACTAGGGCAGGAAAAATGTGAGAATTACCCACAGTATTTGTGTGGCCAAAAAGTAAGGTAGGACTCAAAACTAGCAAAAACTTGTCTGCAGGACACATGATAAAGGAGCTACAATTGGCCCAAATAGGAAAAATTTAAGTAATCAAATACACAATGAGAGTTTTGAATTATAGTCCTTAGAGTAACATAAATATCCATGAGTACATGCTGACATAAATAAATAGTTGGATAATTAAGAAAAATGAAGGAGAAAAGAAAGCTCTCCTTGACTGAAGAATTCCAGTTGATCAATGTAGAAGGAAATTACTTTTAGGCAAATAGCACAGCAGTACTTGTGTAGACACATCTAATGACAGATTCTAAAGTTAAAGAACAAATGTTTGTAGAAAACAGGGTACGTGGTCTCAAAATATCATCCTTGAGATACTTAGTAATAAAAAGAAAAAAACAGTAATTATTAGCTACGTCACAGACACCACCTTAACTAAATAATTAAGATTATTATCAGTAGGAATACAACATAATATAACCCCCTATTTCAAACATCAACTTAGTTAAACAATGAGATTTTGTCCTTATTTCATAAATTTATAACTGCTACCATAGAGAACACCTTGATATATTTGATTTGCCACAGCTTTATCATTGCTAAAATAATAATAAAAAAATAAATGAAATAAATTATATTTCTTGCCTCTAAATTCACCAAAGTTT
The DNA here is from genome assembly GCA_963575145.1 of Galago senegalensis. Lineage (NCBI taxonomy): Eukaryota > Metazoa > Chordata > Mammalia > Primates > Galagidae > Galago > Galago senegalensis. The sequence goes on from CAUYTI010022441.1 coordinate 10,709, forward strand.
TAGGTTACAAATCAATGTACACAAATCAGTAGCATATCTACATACTAGTAACAGTCAAGCTGAGAGTCAAATCAAGAATGTGATACCATTTACAATAACTACAAGGAAAATAAAATACCTACTAACATACTTAACCAAGGAAATGAAGGATCTCTGCAAACAGAACTATGAAATACTGAGGAAGAAATCACTAATGATACAAACAAATGGAAAAACACACCATGCCCATGGAATGCTGGAATCAACACTGTTAAAATGTCCTACTACCCAAAGTGATTTACACATTCAACGCAATCCCCATCAAAATAACAACATCATGTTTCACAGATCTAGAAAACATAATTTTGTTCTTCATTTGAAACCAGAAAAGAGCTTGAAGAACTAAAGAAATCTTAAACTCAAAGAAAAAGTCTAGAGGCATCCTATTACCTGACTTCAAACTATTCTACAAGGTTATAGTAAACAAGACAGAATGGTTTGGGGGCAAAAAAAAAAAAAAAAAAACAATAGGGACACATTATACAAGGTTATAGTAACCAAAACAGCATGGTTTGGGGCAACAAAAATAGAGACACAGAACAGTGGAACAAAACAGAGAAACCAGATGTAAGCCCACAGGCAGCCAACTGATCTTTGACTAAGCAGATAACAATGTACCCTGGGAAAAGAAGCCTTCTCTAACAATATACACTAGGAAAAGAAGCTGGGGAAAGTGGATAGCCAGATGCAGAAAAATGAAACATGATCTGTCTCCCACTACTCCAAAAATTAATTCAAGATGGATGGAAAAAGGTGTGAAACAATAAGAATTACAGAAGAAAATGTAGGAAATATTCTTCTAGGTATTGGCCTAGACAGAGAATTTATTTATTTATTTTTATTTCAGATTCATGTGAGGGTACAAACAATGAGGTTACAATATTTGCATTTATTAGCTAGAGATCCTCTTGTAGAAGTGGCCCGCACACAAGAGGTGAGCCCTATACCCTTACATTGTGCCCATTAAGTGGGAGCACACCCATTCCCCACCCTCCTCTCCTCCCACCTCTCCTTCCCCCAGCTTGAATTGAATTGAACTTTTCTCTTACGTGGGCATGTATTAGACCTAGACAGAGAATTTATGACTAAGACCCGAATGGCAATTACAGCAACAGCTAAACTAAATAAATAAATGGGACTTAATTAAATTAAAATGCTTCTGTGCAGCTAAGGAATCAACAGAAAATGCTCAACCTACAGAGGGGAGAAGATATTCACAGGCTCTATACCAGTTAAAGGGGTAATAACCAGAATCCAAGAGCTCAAGCAAATCAGCAAGGAAAAAAACAAATAACCTCGTTGAAAAGTGGGCCTGAACAGAGCTTTTCAAAAGAAGATAGACAAATGACTAGTAAGCATATGAAAAAGTGTCAATGTCACTAATCATCAGAGAAAATGCAGATTCAAACCACAGAGGGATATACCCTTACCCCAGTTTAATGGCTTTTATTAAAAATTCCCAAACAGTAAATGCCAGTGTAGATTCAGAGGGAAAGGAACCCTTATACATTGTTGATAGGAGTACAAATCAGTGCAACCTCCATGGAGAACAGTATCAAGATTCTTCAAGTAACTAAAAGTAGACCTATCATTCAATCCAGCAATCCCACTACTGTGTATTTACCCAAAGGAAAAGAAGTCATTTTATCAAAAAGACACCTGTACTCAAATGTTTATTCCAGTGCAGTTCACAATTGCAGACATATGGAGTCAACCCTAGTGCCCATCAATACATGAGTGGATTTAGAAAATGTGATATATATTTTCTATATATCCGGAAATTCTGCTAAGCCATGAAAAGCGATGAATTAGTGCCTTTTGCCATAATTTGAGTGGATCTGGACACGATCATCCTAACTGAAGTATCTAAAGAATGGAAGCAAACACCACATGTACTTGCTATTAAACTGGAGATAACCAATAAGCTTACATGTGTACAGAAGGAAGGTCAAACTCAGTGGAAATCAAGCAGGGGAAGTCAGAGGGGATGGGTGAAAGCCTACCTAATGTGTATAGTGGATACAAGGAACACTGTCTTGGTGATGGGTACACACATAGCCCTGAGTCATGAATTATTACAAAAACAGTCCATGTAACCCAAAACATTTGTATACCCGTGGTACTTTAAAACAAAGTAAAATGAAATAACCCTTGGTTTTCCTAACCAACATATTTAAATCTGCCTCCCTTCATCTGTCTCCTGTCTCAGTAAGTGGTACTCATGACCACCCTGCTGCTGAGGCCAAGGTCTCTTCCCTCACACCTCATAACCAATCCATCAGTCATCTGAACTTCCAAAATATCTCTAGAATCAGACCCCATCTCACTGTCTCCACTACTACCACCCTCGCGCAAACTGCTCTTTTCCTTTGCCTGTGCAACCTAAATAGCCTCTTAACTTATATCCCTGCTTTCCGTCTTGCCCTCCTACAGTGTTTCTGCCATTCTTAGGAATTATTTTGAAATTTAAATTAAATTATGCACCTTCTGCTCAAAGCTCTGCAATGTCCCCATCTATGTTACAATAAAATTTAAAGTCTTTACCATAGCCTGAAAGCATGCTGCTCACTGCCGACTTACCTTACCTTATTTTTATACCACCTTTTCCTTACTGACCCTGCTATAGCCAAACAGGCCTTCAGTGTTGTTCCATGAACATTCCTGACCCCAGGACATTTGTACATGCCACTTTACTGTTGGCCCTGCTATAAAGAACACTTATTTACTTCCTTTAGGTTGCTTCTCAAATGTACCTGTTGGATGTCTGTTTCTTGACCTCTTTTTCTAGTAACTTTCTATCACCTCATTCCAGCAACTTGTTTCCTTCATTCTACATGTTATCACTGGATATTATAACGTATATTTGTTGAATCAAAACCCTAATCTAAAGGAAGTAGAATAAAGTTCTAGAAGCATTACACCTAAAATGAAGATATTCCTAAAATAAGTCCAATGGCAAGTAGAAGAAACAGCATAGGAAATCTCTACCACTGAAAAAGTATTGTCTATTGCTTCTGCCCATTTAAAGGTTATAGTTTGTTGTGACAGCGAAATTTTCACCTTTACATGGGAAGTTTCTAGTCACGCTCTGTTTCTGTAAATGTATACTAGAAATGTATAGGAAAATATGAACTATTCTGACAGCAAGCTCTGTGCTCAGTAACTATATATGTGCTCCTACATAACTTTAATCTTTGGCCTTAGGGGACAATCTGGCATGCCAGGAAAATTTGGATAATTGTCAAATAATGCTGAGCCTGGGTTCTTTAGTTGGACCCAGGAAAGAGAAATCTACATAATGGTGGGAACCTTTAGATCCAATGTTTACTGTGCTTGGACATTTTTGACAGTCTCAGAAATACCAGAAACCAGTTTTTTGACACAATGTTTTCTCTTTTTTATTTATCAGAAACATAAAATTAACTAATTTGAAATGAACAACTCAGCCACACTTAGTACACTCATAAAATTGTGTGACTACTGTCTGTCTCATTCCAAAACATTTCCATCACTCCAATAAAACCCTGTATCCCTTAAGCAGTTACTCCTCACTCCCTTGTTCACTAAGCCTCTAGTAACCACCAATCCACTGTCTGTGTCTATGGATTTACCTATTCTTAATATTTAATAGAAGTGCAATACGTAACAGGCAACAAATCCTAATATATTGGAAGGACTTCTGACAAAGAACAAACAAACCTTGTCATAACATTACAATTACTGCAGACACCTTGAAATATCATTATACAATATGTGAATTTTTATCTACCTTCTTTCCCCTAGTCTGTCTTTGAGATTTTCCACATTGTAGCATATAGAAGTATCCCATCCTTTTTTATGCTGAATATAATTCCATTGAATGGATATACCACATTTTATTTTTCCATCCATCTGTAGACAGACATTGTGTTGTTTCTACAATTTGGCTGTGATGAATAGTGTCATTATGAACATTTCTGTGCAAGAACTTTTTTGAGTGCCTATTTTCAAGTTCTTTGGGGTGTATACCTAGGATTGAAGTGTTTCTGTTGTTACCATAGTGGCAACATAATTTTTTAAAATGTATGAAATAAAATACCTAGGGTGATAAAGGAAATCATTTATGTTGATAGACAGTTACCAAAACATTAAAAATATGTGTTACAGTGATCTATATTTCTTGATTTTTGCAATACAATAAGATCAAATGGCAGGTCTAATGATGGCCATGCATTCAAAGTGCAAATGATATTTCAAGGTGTCTGCAGCAATTGTAATGTGATATGACAAGGTTTGTGTTTTCATTGTCACAAGTCCTTCCAATATAGTGGGATTTGTTGCCTGTTAAAGACTTTTTTTTCCTAACAAAGTTCATAGAATCCTTGAAGTCCATCTAAATAAGCCCAGAGATCTATTGAATACAATTAGAACTCCAGTTAAGAATCCTTGTTTGGGGCAGGGGGAGTGATTATAACAAATGCACCCCATGAGAGCCCCTTCTTATCTCTCTTTCTCCACCTCTCTCATCACCATTCTCCCATCTTGCCTTTTGTCTTGGGAAATCTAAGCTCAGCAGGATCAACTTGGACAGATTAGATTCATTGACATGGAGACCAGAGAATCCATATGCCCCAGAGACATTGTAATTGGGTTATAAGTTGTTATCTTTCACCATTTTCCATATCAGATTAAATTTAAGTTAATTTCCATATAACTTAAACTCTAAAGCTAATTTTATGTAGTATGTTGGAGTATCTGAAGTTCTTGTGTATACATCATCTCATTTAATACTTTGACTATTGAGTGAGTGGGCGCTATAGTGTGAGGGTGTGCCGTCATTACCTTGGATTTAGAATGAAGAAACTCACATACAGAATAGCTTAGTCGGTAAAGTTCATAAAGCAGGTACAGTGAGACTAGAACCTAGGGCATCTAGTAAAGAAAAACTTTAAGTGCTTTCTCTATTGGACCAGAAAACCAATGTATCTAAACCTAATTGTTTGTTTGGTTTTCAGTATAAAGAACAGTTGCTCTGAAAATAAAACCAACACATTATAAACTGCTCTTTCACATGAAAAGAGCATTAACACGAGAATATTATAGTTCAATCATGTAAAGCTCAATTTTTTCCATTATCTCAGGGGAAATAGCTCATAGATAGAGGCCAGACATTGAAAGAGAATGTTTTCCTATCAGAGAAGGTAAGAATGTTTTTAATAAGTGAGTTTTATTATTACTTAAAAAGAAAAACAAAATAGCATCCAATTTGTACTTGAGGAAATCCAAAAACAGCATTTGGTCTTGTAAGCTCTGAGAAATTTCCCTAGAGAGGCTTTCCGCAATCAACGAGTTACATAAATAATTTCTGCAAAAATGCTGTCCTGTAAAGCATAGTTTTCTTGCTCTGAATGAAAGAAAATCCATTTGTGAGCAGATGAGGTTTTCTACTGCCCCAAAGTTACTTATTCAAATTTTTAGTGGTTCTATTACGCTGTTTTCTTCTATGTGCTTCAAGGGAACACACCTTATTCCAACAGTGAAGAAAGGAAAGGAGCTGAGCTTTGGCTATAAATATTTTATCACATATAGAGGCAAAGATCACAGGGGGGCAGATGAGTAGCAGGAAACAAATGCAGTGTTGCTTTCAAATCCTCAGAGGGGGTTTATGTGAAACTGTCTCCGCCAGCTTGTTTCTGTTTTGTGTATCTGGAATTTACCCATTAGATGAGAAGTGTAGCATCTAGCTGGAAGTGTAAAATCATCCACTTTATAAAGTATACACAATGAAAAAGCTTTTTTTTTTTCTTTTTGCGGTTTTGGCCAGGGCTGGGCTTGAACCCACCACCCCTGGTATATGGGACCAGTGCCCTACTCCTTTAGCCTGAGCCACAGGTGCCACCCCACACAAAGAAAAAGTTTTTACAAATGGCACAGTGGTGAAGATATATTCTCAAGGAGGATGATCCATATTAATTTATACTGGAAAGATTCTGCCCTAGTAAAAACCAAAGGTTAAAGGGTCAATTGTGCGTTAGGTTTTTGCCATACAATTAATTCTTTTTCTCCTCTTACCCCAGTGCCTCGGAGTTGCTGGAAGACTTCAGCCTAATGAGATTTAGCAACTTAACATGATTTCATAACCCATTGGAATTTATTTGGCCAGAATTCAATATTAATGAGGCCAACATCTTACATCTATTCTCTTTGGGGTGGTGGGGTTGGGAGAGTTCTGTTTTCCTAACATAATGGTACAGACCATGTATCAAACCTTCCACTCATGAATTCACATCTCTGGGATGAAGGGAAGTGGATGGAAGGGTAAATAATACAACAAATGTTATGAGACTGCAGAGCTGATGAAAACTGTGTATCCTGCCTCTAAACCACCTTAAAACGTATCTTGGTAAATGCTATCATCCTTGGATGGAAGCAGGGAAAAGAAAAAGCATGCAGGGACTAGAACTATTTGTACTAAGATAGTTGATGGTAAGTCTTCCTTCTGTTTTACTTGTAATAGAATTTTCGAGTTGTTAGTAATTTACCAATCATCTTTAATATATTTATAACTTAGGGTCAGGTGCCATATATAATGCAGTATTTATATTTTCAAATGCATACCACACAAAAACACCCAATAGGCAATATCACCTATATTGGGTGTCCAAGTTACCAGAGGATTTATTTAAATAAAAGGGACAAAAGGGCATAAACTTATGTGAAGACTATTTATGCTTCTCTCATACATGTATTCCTTTTTATACCACATATTTATACCTCAGAATCATAGATGTGCTTGTAAGACAAAATGAGGGTGAGCTAGGATGTTTTGGGTTTTATTTTTTAACTATTCACAGATGGCCAAAATGCTTTTTGGCATTAAGAGATAAATTCAAGGCTCGGCACCTGTGGCTCAAGCAGCTAAGGTGCCAGCCACATATACCTAAGGTGGCGGGTTCGAATCCCCAGCCCTGGCCCGCCAAACAACAATGATGGCTGCAACCAAAAAATGGCCAGGTGTTGTGGCGGGCGCCTGTGGTCTCAGCTACTTGGGAGGCTGAGGCAGGAAACTCGCTTGAGCCCAGGAGTTGGAGGTTGCTATGAGTGTGATGCCATGGCACTCTACTCAGGGGGATAGCTTGAGGCTCCGTCTCAAAAAAAAAAAAAAAAAAAAAAAAGAGAGAGAGATAAATTCAATAACTACAATGCTTCTTGGGATGTTTTTATACCTAGTAAAATCCAAGAGCTAATATTTTTTACTATTTACTATTGGCCAGGCTCTTCGCAGAGGCCATTCTCATTTTACCCTAAAGACCCCTCCATTTTATAGGAAAATGTACACATTTTTCAGATAAGTAGAAAATCTCAGGGCATAATGAATCACCTCAATCATGCATTTATTACAAGGTAAAGGCAGTCTATCAATACAAAGCCATCCCCTTCCTCTTGAAAGCTGGAAATACAAATGTTAAATTTAATTGGAATCCTCTTATCAATTACCTCCTATTAAGATGTAAGTTATTAACAGCTTCAGAATGGTGTAGCTGTTATCTGAACATAATCTAAGAAACATTCACATTGCTTTTCTAAAGTCAGTATAATGCAGAATATCAATGTAAAAAAAGGTACTTGTACCCCTTGAATATATACAAATAAAAAATAAAGGGAAAAAATAAAGTCAGTAATACTAATACGGCTTTATAAGGGATGTATAGACAAAGATTATTTCATGGCATGTTTAAAGATAAATATTAGAGGAGAGGTTTAGTGATGATCTGGGCATGGATTACAGTAAGTTTATGATACCTAATATTTCTTTGGTTAATTTGTAATATAAATAGAAAATTATATTACAAATATAAAATAACATGTGTAATATTATATTACAAATATAATAATATTATATTACAAATATAATGATATGTTATCATAATATTTTTCTATAAATAGAAAATTAAAAATAATACTAATTTTTAGGAAATAAACTCAAAGCAAAAATGGTTAATGACATATAAGATGTAATATGGTACTAATAAAGTATAAAAACTAAATAAGATGCATTTGACTAGTTTTATTTTTCTGAATTAAGGTATTACTTTTGTAAGACGTATTGGATTTTCTTACTGTTATGAAGTAGGCCCATATGATTATATCAATTCTAAATTGCATTCCAAGACAAGGTATCTTTTAATACTTATTTGGAAAGAGTATCACAAGGCTCAGAAAAGAATTGTCTGCTTATATTGTAGCCAATTTTGAACTAAATTAAAAGTAGTTTTCAGAACCAGCCTTCTAGGATTTCATATTACCTGTGTAAGGCATTGCTTTTTAGCGAGTTCTACTTATCTTAGCAATAATGGTTTAAAACATAGAGCATGCTTTTGAGAAGATAATTTTAGTAACATGTTACTTTCAATGATAAATAAGTCAACATTAAATTTAAGCATTCAAAAAATATTGAGAAGTAAACTTATTTGGAAAATCTTCATAACAGATTTAAGACATTAATTCGTACATTTAAGGGGTCTAAACATTTTTCAATACCCTAGATACATGAAGTGTGATATCTCCATTGTTTATAGAACAAAATACTGGCATTTTTATAGAAAATACAAGTCTGCTAAGTATATACAATGTGTACCTACAGTTAACTAATGCATATAATGAAATAAAATCAGGCATTTCTTCTTTTTATCCAAAGAGAAAAATGGAACAGTCTTCTGGGAGTTTAGTCATGGACAAGGTGAATTGTGAATCTATAATGATTTTCAGGGAAATTTTCTTTGAACTTCTTTGAAAATTTGGATGAGCAGTGATTAATATTAGGCGGAAGGAAAGACCTGGGCTCTGGAATTTGTCCTTTGTTAACTGATACATCATGCTTATACACATTGTGGGGGTATGTGTGATATTTGGATACACATATACAATGTGTAATGATCCAGTCAGGGTAATTGGGTTATCTATTGCCTCAAATATATATCTTTCCTTTGTACTGGTAATATTACAATCCTAGCTATTTTAAAATATTCAATAAATTATTGTCAACTATAATTTCCCTATTCTGCTATCCGATACTAGAACTTATTCCTTCTAATTGTATTCTTGTACCCATTAACCAACTTCTGTTCATTTCTCTCTCTCCCTACTTCCTTTCCCATTCTCTCACTCCTAAGATCTACCTTGTCAGCTCCCACATATGAGTAATAACATGAAATATTTGTCTTTCTGAGCCTATCTTATTTCACATAACATGATGACCTCTGGTTCTATCTCCATCCATGTTACTGCAAGTGACAGGATTTTATTCTTTTTATAGCTGAATACTATTTCACTGTGTATATATGCCACATTTTCTTTATTCATTCATTCACTGATAGACACTTAGGTTGATTCCTTATCATGGTTTTATTGAACGGTAATGTGAACATGGGCATGTAGATACCTTTTTGATCTACTGATTTCCTTTCTTTTAGATATATTCCCAGCAATGGGATCACTAGATCATATGATAGTTCTATTTTTAGTTTTGGGGGAACCTCTACACTATATTTATAATGGCTATACTACTTTACATTCTCACCAACAGTTTATGAGTGTTCCCCTTTCTCCACGTCCTTTCCAACATTTGTTGTTTTTTAATATGCTTTTGGGTTTTTTTGTTCTTATTAAATCATAACTGTGTAGCTGGATGCATTTATGGGGTTCAGTGTACTGATTTGATATAAAATGTGAAATGCTTATATTGCACTGATTAACACATCCATCACAATTATACTCTTAATAGTTTTGAAATGTACCACTGCCTCATTCACATTAGGCAAGATCCCCCCAAATACCCTCCCTTCCCTTCTACTTTCTGGACTACAGTTATGTTTTACCATTCATATGAATGTGTAGGTGATTGTATATTAATTTCATAGTAGTATTGAGTGCATTGGATACATTTTTTTTCCATTCTTGAGATACTTTACTAAGAAGAATATGTTCCAGCTCTATCCAGGTAAACATAAAAGATGTGAAGTCTCTGTCTTTTTATGGCCACATAGTATTCCATGGTGTACATATACCACAGAGGATTTTTTTTCTTTAATAAATGTTGTTGGAAAGCATGGATATCTATATGGGAGGGGCAATAAAAACACTATACCTAAGAACTAATTCAAAATGGATCATTGACCTAAAAGTTAAGACTCATAAAACTTAAAAAGAAACAGAAGTGAAAAATCTTCGTGATGTTAAGATAGGCAAAGATTTTGTACAACATAGAAAACATGAACCATAAAAGGAAAAAAATAATTAGACTTTCTCAACATTAAGACCTTTTATCAAAAGATAGCATAAAGAAAATGAAAAGATAAACTTTTGGGGGAGAAAATATTTATAAAATATATATATAACAAAAGACTTATCAGAGTATTTTTTTTTAATTTAAGAAAACTCAAAAATAGGCCAAAAATTTGAACAAATAATAGATGGATGGCCAAGTGCATGAAAGGTTCTCACTATCACTGGTAATTAGAAGAATGAAATTTAAAACCACAGTGAGATACCACTACACATCCACTAGAATGGCTAAAGTTAAAACTGTTGGCAATACCAAGTTTTGGCAAGGCTGTGGAGCAGCTGGAATCCTATAACATTGGTACACATATTCATTGGTTGTGGGAATGTAAAGTGGTTCAACCACTTTAGAAAACAGGTTGGCCATTTCTCAGAAAGTTAAATATAAATTTATCAATATGACCCAGCAGTTCCACTCATAAGTATCTATCAAGAGAAATGAAAACACTTCCACACAAAGACGTGAACGTTATTATTCATTATCAAATAGGAAACAACCGCAAATGTCCATTGTCTGGTGAATAGATAAAATAGAATGTGCTACATCATGCAGTGGGATGCTGTTCAGCAAATAAAATGAGGCAAAGTAGTCTTTATCCAACCCTGTGGACGAATCTCAGCAACATGCTGAGTGAAAGACCATGAATTATTTAACTGGTTCTTCGTGGTTGAGGTTTGGCTCATTTGCATTGTTCTGCAGTGGTGATAACTGTGCATTAGATATTCTTAAAGACGTATCTCTGCATTTTTACAAGGTTTGGTAAGAAAAATTCCTAGAGGTAAAATTGCTGTGTTAGTGAACGTTTTTATGTGGTTATAATAATTGAATGCTTATTATGCACCATGCTCTTTCTACATAGATTATCTCATTTCTCAAAGCAACCATGTGAGATGTAGGCACTAACTGAGGCACAGGAGTTTTTTGTTTTTTTTTTAATGTGTTCTAGATCATGTAGTTTATAAACCAGGATAGTTTAATTCTAGTGCTGCACCTCCTAGTTCAGACATGTGAAGTGCCTGTTTTATGTTTTATGCATGTTTTGAGGGTGTTGTGTTTATTTTTAGCTCTTTTAGTTGATCTTACTTTGTGTATTACAGAAATAATTTTAAAACGTTGGGATGAACCAACTGTTTATCAGATGAATCTTTCTTCATTGAAATACTTTCAGAAATGCACCATTGGAATGTTCTTTAATTTTAACAGGAACAAACTCACACTTAAGAAAAAATTACCCATTTATTCAAAGGAATGTTATTTTGATAGTACTATCCATTGGAATGTTCTTTAATTTTAACAGGGACAAACTCACATTCAAGAAAAAAATTACCCATTTATTTCAAAGGAACATTATTTGATAGTACTGTGTATTCATATAGTATACAAATCTTAAAGTTCATGTTGACTGTAAACATTTATTAATGTACTGTTTTTAATTAACTCAGACATTATTTATGGAGGGTATATGATTTTTTTAAGTGTGGAAGGTTTGCATCAGTTACGTTAGTGGTAGGCTTCCTGACTATCTGAGTCAAAGATTCTGGGCCAAATAGTAAATATTTTAGGGTAAAGCCTTACAGCTTTTTTTTTTTCTTTGAGATGGAATCTCAAACTGCCACCCTGGGTAGAGTGCCATTGTGTTAGAGCTCACAGCAGCCTCTAACGCTTGGGCTCAAGTGATCCTCTTGCCCCGGTTTTTCTATTTTTAGTAGAGATGGGGGGGTCTTACTCTTTAGCAGGCTTGTCTTGAACTTGTGAACTCAAGCAATCTGCCCACCTGGGCCTTCCAGAGTGCTAGGATTACAGGTGTGAGCCACCTGCCCGACCGCCTCATAAATAGTAATGACTCTAATTCATATTTGGCTCAGAGAAAATTGATGGAGGGCATACTCTCAATTAACAAAGGACAGAAAAAAGTTATGTACTGGGCAGTGCCTGTGGCTCAAAGGATTAGGGTGCTGGCCCCATATACTGGCGGTGGCAGGTTCAAACCCAGCCTCGGCCAAAAACTGCAAAAAAAAAAAAGTTATGTGCTATATGTCAGAAACCTGAAGGACATTTTCTGAATAACTCTTCTAAACACCTCACAACTAATCAGATTGCAAAGAAAAAAAGTCCTTTAATACCCCAAATTGATTTAGATTTTCCTTTTTTTTGAGACAGAGCCTCAAATTGTCACCCTGGGTGGAGTGCTGTGGCATAATAGCTCACAGCAACCTCCAACTTCTGGGCTCAAGTGATTCTCCTGCCTCCACCTCCCAAGTAGCTGGGACTACAGGCACCCGCCACAACGCCTGGCTGTTTTTTAGTTGCAGCCATCATTGTTGTTTGGCGGGCCCAGGCTGGATTCAAACTCACCAGCTCAGGTGTATGTGGCTGGCGCCTTAGCTGCTTGAGCCACAGACACGGAGCTGGTTTACATTTTCTTCATTGTAGTAATCACATAAATTTTCTCTTACCTTTTTTCCAAGGCTTCTAAAAGTAGGTAATAATACCTGTCTTTACTTGATCACTTATTTATTCCTTAATCCTTACATCATGTGCCTTTAAGTACTGTTCTGAAACTAATCTTTAGAGACTGAATTTTGAAAGTTACTATTCCCCTAATAAGAAGGGAATCTGTCATTTTCCCTTTCTTGTCTTTTCCTTTGTAAGCATTCTGTAGCTCTTGACCCAGAGGTAGCATGGAGTATGGTTTAAGAGAGCAGAATTTGGAGAATCCAGCTCTGCCTTTGACTATTTGTATGATATTAGCAAATTATCTGCTTCATTTTCTTGTTTCATGGCATAGCACCAGTAACTATGCCATGCTATTGAGAGGACTGAGTTAATGGGTGTAAAGCGCTGTACCTACCACATGGTAAGCCATCAAAACTACCCCCTGTTATTATTCAGCCCCCCCCCCTTTTTTAAAAATTCTTTTCTGTTGGCTTACCTGGTACTGTACTGCCCTGGCTTGCTATAATCTCTCTCTGCTGACTTTGCCTCTCTAGCTGTAGGCATTTCCTTCTGATTTTGGTGTTAGCAATCTTGGCTTTACATGCAATGTGGATGGTCTCCAGGCTGTTGACTTTGGGATCAAGTAGACTGGGGTTTGAATTCTGCCCCTGGCACATATTAGCTATATAATCTTGGAATTTTAAATTTCCTCAACTCTTTCCAAGCTCAGGTTTCTAATCTGTAAAATAGTGATAATTTCTTTATTATAGGATTGTTGGGAGGATTAGAGATAATACTATACAAAGTGCCTAGTATAGAGTCTAAGACACTATAGTTGCTGGACGTGGGAGCTGCTGCCTCTGCACTCAGTTCTAGCTTATTAATCTCATCTCTTTCTATTTCAATCACTGAACTGTTGTTTGTTTTTTTTATTGAGACATTGTCTTACTCTGTCTCCTGGGCTAGATTACAGGGTGTCACCATAGCTCATACATCCTCAAGTGATCCTCCTGCCTTAGGCCTCCTGAGTAGCTGGGGCTACAGGCATGCTGTTTATTTTGCTCAGCTATTTATTTTTTATTTTTTATAGAGATGAGGTGTCTTATTGTGTTGTCCATGCTGGTTTCAAACTCCTGGCCTAAAGGAATCCAGAGGATTACTTGAACTGTTGTTGATTCTTAACTCTGTTTCTCTAGTTGGATTGTCTTCTTGTGCTCTTCAGGTATACCTCAGGAGAGGTTGAGTTTTCACATCTGATATCAAACTAATCCTCTGTTATCTTCTTTCTGAAACCTGCTCTTTATCATGTGTTTTGTATTTTTATTCATGTTCTTGTTTCCTCACAAGTGTAGTATTTTAGGATTAAATTAATGTGTTCATCTTTTTGGCTCAGTCTATCTCTGGTTCCTGTTGATATCTCATACCAAGACTCAAACTATTATAGTTTAGACTCTCATTACCTTACTCGTGTGTGTTTTTTCCCAGTAGCCATGAATGTCATCCTGCCTCCATTATTCCTTGTTCTCCCTTATCTGTCCTTTATATTTTTCTCTTATCATATTTATCTCCCTAAAGTAGGCGATTTGCAACTTTTCTTCCCAGAGGGCCAAATAGTAAATATTTTAAGTCCTGTGGGCCAGGCAGTCTTTGTTGAAACTACTCAACTCTGCTGTTGTAACAGGAAGCAGCCATAGAAATATTTAACTGAATGGTTGTCTTCTACTAAAACTTAATTTACCATTCTAGCTGCTTGGGAGGCAGAGGCAGGAAAATCACTTGAACCTAGGAGTTGATTCTAACCTGGGCAACATAGTGAGACTCGGTCTCTTAAAAAAAAAAAATAAATAAAAATTAAAAAATAAACATGAGTGGTAGATGAGATTTGGTCCATAGGCTGTGGTTTCCTGACTCCAGTCCTAAAGGACAGCTCAGATTGTATCAGTGCTTGCGTACATGACTTAAGGCGTTCTATAGCTTAAAAAAATCAATCTGAATTCCTTAGCATACCACTTGAGATGTTATTACATGGTTCCAATTTAGCTTTATTTAGCTTTATTTCCCTCTAATATTCATCATGCACACTCAACTTTAGCAGATGGAACTACCTCCTGTCCTTAGACAATGCTATGATTTATTAGAGGATCTCATGGTTCTTTTTTGGTGGGTAAAGTCTACGGGGAATCAGTCTATGTTCTTTTGAATTTATTTTCCTTCTTTATTTTTAAATTATCACTCCATATGGTATTTCTTGAAATAATTCTTTTTTTAAAATAGTGACTGCAGAGTAGAATGATCTTCCTAGTTCCTCAGTTTTCTACTCTCATCTAAAATATTTTGGTTTTAAATTTTTTGCTTCTCATCATTTGGGGAATTACACACATTGCAGTTATAAAGGTCCCAAGAATATCCTCAGTAATTGTGCTCAAGGAATTAGTTCCTAATTCTTTTTTAGGTGGTACTAGATACGTGAGTTACTCATACAGTGCTATACTAAGGTTCTTTGAGAAGGCAGCTTTAGGTCTGATGGGCTTATCAGTTTTTTTAGAACCTGCTTCCACCGCCTTATAATAGTATTCCATTTTACTTATCTCAGCCTTTCAATTTTCACTGAGTGTGGGAGAAGAGGGGTTGGTAACCTTCCACCTATTAGGTGCAATGTGGTACACATTTTTTTTTTTTTTTCACTGAGTCATGAAGGAATCTCTATTTGGCCCCTGTATATTCCTACTTAGCGTTTAGGGGCGTTCTATACCAACTTCATGGGCATGTGCCTTTGTGTATCTTCCTGACAACATTCTAATTAATTAAGTTAAATATTTTTGAGTACCTTCTTTAAACCTGTGCTGAGAACATAAAAATAAGTAAAATACTAGTTAACATTCTTAATGTTCTGATGAAGGAGTCCAGCAGACTTTTCCCCCAAAGAGCCAAATAGTATTAATAAGTATTTTAGGCTTCATGGGTTACAAGGGTTCTTTTACAACTACTCAGCTCTGCCATTGTTATTTGAAAGCAGCGTTAGACAATATGTAAATAATTGACTTTCCTTGACTGTGTTCCAGTAAAATTTTATTTACAAAAGTGAATGGTGGGGCAGATTTGGCCTGCAGGCTGTAGTTTGCCTACTCCTGGTATTGGGATTGTTCTGAGGGATATTTGAAGTCACAAGGTAACCAGTGTGCCTTCCTTGAAGGTAGTATTAGTTATTGTGTGGAAAAGTTATCATTTTAATTGGTAAGAAATGCAAACAATTTTTTTTAATAACATAAAAGGCACCCATGCAATAGAATATAAAACCAAAATGACTATTTTAGATGATGCAGCCTTGCAAGCAATGTCTTGTTGGTAGTGAACTTCTTAGAGCTGTAACTACAGATTCTTCTGCCATTTGTTGGAAAGTTTGAGGAGAACTGCTAGGCACTAAGAGCCTTGGAAGGATTTAGTGGAAGGCAGTGACATCAGATTTTAATTTTAGAAAGCTGATTGGAGTGTGGGGAATGGTTTGGAGCAAGGCCTGGCAGTCCTGAAGGCACAGGATGAGTTAGGAAACTGTTAGGGAAGTCTAAGCAAATGATAAGAAGGTTTTTTAAGGTAGAGGTATAGGGATGGAGAGATTCCTATAGATTAAGAGACATAGCAAAGATGTTTGATTTGACTGATTGTGTAGGACACGGGAAATGGAAAAGGATGAGGCAAGGATGATTTCTTAAGTTTCTCTAGGGAAACAAAGATGGCAGTCAGTACAGGAAAGAATATACAGGGTGGCCATAAAGTTTGTGTACAATTTAAAATAGTGTGCAATTTAAAATGGCACATGGACTCATTTTTAAATTTATTTTTATTTTTTAATTTTTTTTCTTTAGTTGCCCTCAGTAGGGTGCCACAGCGTCACAGCTTATAGCAATCTCAAACTCTCGGGCTTAAGCGATTCTCCTGCCTCAGCCTCCCAAGTAGCTGGGACTACAGCCACCCGCCACAATCAATGCCCAGCTATTTTTTTGTTGCAGTTGTCATTGTTGTTTAGCTGGCCCAGGCTGTGTTTGAACCTGCCAGCCTCGGTGTATGTGGCCAGTGCTGTAGCCACTGTGCTATGGGTGCTGACCCATAAAATGGCACGGGGACTTTATGGCCACCCTGTATAAAGAAGAGCAACCTGAAGGCCAGGGAAGACAGGAAGAACTGTTCAGTTTGCTGTGCTTTGTCTATCCAATTGAAAGCTGGCTTTGTTTGTCTAAGGCTTTGCTGAGTGACCAGCATGGGCCGGAGTGCAGTCTCTAGGGGGAAGAGCTGTGCACAGCAAGATTAGTGCTCATGACCGAAGCCAATGGGGAAAAAAGCAAAAACAAAACCCATATGTGTCAGAAGGGGAGGGGGAAAAGTGCACAAACAAAAAGAAAGACAACCAGGAGACACAGGTGTTTTAGAGACCAAGGAAGAACAGAGGCTCAAGAAGATGAATAGTAATTTTATTGGAGTTGTGGGAGCAAAAATCAGAAAGCAGTGAGTTAAGTATGAATGGTATGTGAGGGAATGTAGGTGGGAGTCATGCTCAGCACTTCTGGTCTATGTTACTGTGTCTGTGAGTTCCTCGGAGATCTTATTAGAGATTGTGCATCTCTGGTCTGGCATGGATGCCCAGATTCTGCATTTCCAACAACTCCCCAACTCAAGTAATGGGGGTGATGCTATTCTGAGGACTGTTCAGTTTCCTAAGCTGTTCATCAAGGCACCCAGAGCACTATAGCTAATTCATAGGAGTGCTGTGGAATACTTTAAAATTTCAAAGGAAATACAGCAATGTCATTAAATTCTGTGTAGATCACTACATTCCTTTTGGTGATGTCATACCTTTGTGAAGCTGGATTTTCAGTCCTTGCTTTGATAAAAAGCAAGTACTGTCTGAAAGTCAGTGTGGAACAGGAAGTGAGAGTGTCAGTGTTCAGTCTGATCCCAAGGTTACGCAGTCAGTGCCGACAGGCATCAAGTTGTTAGGGCTTAAATATGCACTTCTTGAAGGTAACCATAGTTATTACATATTTCTTTAGGCCTAGGAATGCCATGACATTACGTATTCTCAGGAACCATGAATATATTCTTCATAAAAACTTGCCTGTTGAGCTGAAGAAAGCTGAAATGATTGAATGGTAGCTGAATGAGGAACAGAAGAGCATGTATTTTGACAAAGAAGAGAGACAGATATGTTGTATGTTGGAGGAGGGAGGAACTGATAAAGAAGCAACAAGGTCTTTGAGGAAAGGAGACAGGATGGATCTAGACCCTGTTTTCCTAAATATTGTCCCCAAAACAACATGGGTTTGTTGGGGGAGAAATGCAGAAACTCTTGCCCCACTTGAGCCCTCCTTGATCAGAATATGCATTTTTAACAAGATCCCCAGGTGAAATTAAAATTTCAAAGGGAGTATAGGAGGCAGGATAGGTCTTAGGAAAAAGATCATTTCTTCTTGTTTATTCCATCACTATATCATTTATCTTCTATCTTTCCAATGAGATGAGGGGAATGAGATGATGAGGGCTATAGATGCAGTTTTATTTAAAAATCTGAGTAAAGTTGAGGGAATTTTTTCCTAATTGTTAGAATAATCTCAGGTAAAAATAATGACTAAGAGATGCAGGTGATCTGGAGGGCTGAAATAACCATTTTCAGGAATGCCAATGAATCTGATCAGAAACACAGAAATTGCCAGACAGGTCTGAAGATCCAGGTGAGGTCAGGACAAGTTTTTGTAGTATTAGTCTACACGGTTGTAACTTTGCAGTGGTGCTAAGTCTAAGCTCCTGTGTGTAGGAGCTGCAAAGATTGGATTAGTCTAAATTTGTTAGTTTGTGGCTTGAGGTTAAGGAAAAAATAAACTATCAAAAAATCTAACCAGGATGTAGAAAGAAAAGAAGCCACAGGAGGATGAGATGAGGAAAAGGGGTAGAGCCAGTGAGAAGATTACATATCTTCAAGTTGGAAGAATCCTGCCCTTGGTTTTATCCACCAGGGAGTGGAAAATTCTTTCCTGTCATGCTGCAGATAACTTAACAGGGCTTCGTGATTGATTGGGAAGTAGGGATGAAGTTTTAGTCTAAAATGACTTGTAGGGTTCTGGTGGTAGTGGCTGCTGGGAGCAGAGCTATTGATCGAGGAATTGACTTTCAGGGGGCAGGAGTATGATGGAGAAATGTGGAGGAATGGTGAGATGAGAGTTAGAAGTGTTGATTGAGGTTGGATGGGGGAATACGTAGGTGAACGGAAATAAGGACATGGGACTTAACAGAAGTCAGGTATGAACATCTGTTTGGGAGTCAGTGATATGATAGGAGCTTCTACTGGTTTGAGTTCATTGTTAGGCAGCAGACTGCACAGTTTATGTGCATTGTCACATCCTCTCATTATCCTTTTGGGACCCATATCACACCATTTTACAGACAAAGAAGTAGGTGTAGATAAATGCCCATGGTCATGCTGTTGGTACTTGGTAGAGCTAAGATTAGGAACTAGACCTCTGGTTCCAAATCCATGGCCTTCACTACTAAGCTTTACTATATTCTGGTCACCAGCTTCTGGGTGCCAACTCATACCTGCTGTGTTAGACCTTATCAGATGCAAAGGACTGAAATACAATAAAAATCCCCCCACTGGGCTTACGCAAAGCAGAAAAGAAATTTTTGGTACTCATGACTTATGGGGCTAGTAATCAGCACAGTTGGAACTAAGGGCTCAGATTATTTTATCAAAACATGATAGCTCTTCTTTTCAAGTAGGTAAGCTCTCCCTCTTAAAGTGGTAGAAGATGAACCTTACAGTTTCAGTTTTCCATCCTGGAGATACTTAGAGAAAGAGAGCTGCTCCTTAGGGCTTCCCTCTGTACTAGTGATTTTCAACCAGTGTGCCGTGAGAGGATCTTAAGTGTGCTGCGAAAATCTTTAAAGATCATTCATTAAATTATTTTCAAAAGTTCGGCTTAGCGCCTCTGGCTCAACCGGCTAAGGGGCCAGCCACATACACCTAAGGTGGCGGGTTCGAATCCCCAGCCCAGGCCTGCCAAACAACAATGATGGCTGCAACCAAAAAATAGCCGGGCGTTGTGGCGGGCGCCTGTGGTCCCAGCTACTTGGGAGGCGGAGGCAGGAGACTCGCTTGAGCCCAGGAGTTGGAGGTTGCTGTGAGCTGTGATGCCAC
>CAUYTI010022442.1:0-65209 GCA_963575145.1 Galago senegalensis
CATGCAGCAATTCTGTTCTCAAGACCCCAGCCTGTGATAATACAGGAAAAAATTAGCTATATTCATGTGTGTGAAAATTAAAAATATAGAGACAAAAATTAGAGAAACGAAAGATATTGTTATTTAGAAGGGATTCAAAAATTATTCATATAGCAAAGAGATGAAGTCAATCTAAGCATCTATAGATAAAGAAAATGTCAGACACACAATAGAATATTAGCCTGAAAAAGAGAAGGAAATATGTTCATTTGTGAAAACATGGGTCAACCTAAAGGATGTTATGCAAAGTGAAATATAGAGTCAGAAAGAAAAATACCACATCATTGCTTTTATATGCAGAATCTAGAAGTCAAACTCAGGAAAGCACAGGGTAAGTACACTGATTGTTGTCAGAGGCAGGGGGTGAGCTGAGAGGGGGAGTAAATGAATAGTTGTTACTCAAAGGTGGCAGAGTTTCAGTTAGACCAGGTTACTGTGTTCCGGAGATCAACTGTGCAGCTTGGTGACTATAGTAAATAAGCTATTGTATACTTGAAATTTTCTCAGAGATTTCAAATCCTCTCCCAAATTATAAAGATTAATATGAGGTATAGCAGATGTATTAGTTAGCTTAGCTATGGTAAGCATTTCACAAAGTATACATATGTATATATCAAAACTTTATATCACATATCATAAAAATATACAAACTTTATTTGCCAATTCTACCTCTACAGATACAGTCATTAAAATATTTTAAATATCATTGTCAATAAGTTACATGAGTAAACTGCATTAAATCAGTGGCCTGAATTAAGTGGTGATGGACACTCTCGTTTTTATAGAGAAACACATTTAAATTTCTTTATTCTTATAATAGTATGAGAATTTCTATATTCAATTAAATGTACACATTAAGTTATGTGTTTTCCTAATCAGATGTCTGAAATATAAGCCTGTAGAGATCATATAATTACACCCTATTTCAGGATTGAGTTATTAATCCTATGCCCTTAGATTCCTAGTGAATGAAATATATATATTTTGTTTCCTCAATCATTACAATGCACTGTGGCTCTTACAATCAGAAAATGGCACATTACCTTCAATTATCTTTTCCTATTATCTAAAGAAAATAACACTAGTACAATGTGCACAATGCAGTCCACATCCACTTCATTCTGCGGAGGCTGCTATCTTGTTTTCAACAGCTTTTATTTTCTAAAAAAAGGTAGTGTTTTTGTTTTTCATTGCATGGATGTGCTCAATATTTACATAATGATTCCTCTCAAAAGATGAGAGAATGAATAAATTGCAACCTCCCTGCATAATGACTCTACCTTTAAAGATGGATCACACATGGCCATGCTCGAATGCATCCAATACATCAATATTTATTAAGCAGACAGAAAGTCAATTGAACTATACCTTGCTTTGTGCTAAGAAAGAAGAAACACAGAAAATAGGTGAGGATTATTAAAAAGTAACTTAGGAACCCTGCCCAAAGTCAATATCAGAAGCTCCTATTGAATCTCTTTTTTCTAAACCTTTATGGAATTGCATAAACCATCTACACAGGGAATTAGAAAAGATAACTAAATAGGAAATGGTCATGCCCTGTCAGAAACCTTATTTTTCAAGTCCTGAGAGCAAGGCTTTTCAATCTGCATTTGTAAAGGTGCCCTGTACCATTCACATGCATTCTGCAAGAATTATAAGTTCTTACAGATATATGTTTTATTTTCCCAACTGGAAAGCCTTCTTTGCGTACACGGTCAATCTTCTCACATATTTTAAGTTCTGAAGAAAAGTGTTTAAGAAGGGTGAACCAGTAGATGGTGAAATACTGACACAGAACATTTGAAATGTATCCTTCACATGTATATAGAAACAAAACCAAAATCTCACTTGTAAGGATGGCCTTTGATTGTGATAAAAGTAACATTTATTGAACATTAAGTGTGCCAAGCACAGTGCAAGCACCTTGTGTCAATTATTTAATTCTGACAAAATCTGAGTTGGTTTTATTATTTTCACTATACATACAAGGAAAACAAGGTTTCATATTTGAGATTTTGCCATAGGTTATGTAGGTAAAAATTAGAAACTCCAAATATTGAACAAAGGTTTTTCCAGATCCTACAGACCTTTTAGCAACCACATCATGTATCTTGAAACACACAATTACTTTGAAAAAGATGTGACTATTTGATTAGAGATATGATATTGTCAATAAATCACAGCTGTCACACTGACAATCAAAAACGTAGTCCCACCCATATCTGAGACTTACACTATGTACATTAAACACAAAACAAAGTTTAAGATATTCATCCCTCAATGGTGAGGAGAGGGTGCAGGTTATTTGGTTTCTTACTGCCCTACTTTCCACATCTGTAATGTGGATCTAAGTTGAGGACATTGTTTTACGTTTTCTATGCACATATGTGTCTCTTTGCTGTGTTTCTATTTTTCTCTCCCTGCTTCCCAATATCCACCTACTTCACTTTCAGAAGTATGTTGCAGGGCAGATGAGAGAAATAGTTTCAATTCTTTGTTTTATCAAGAGATAGGAGATTGGGGAGGGGTCCAAGACCAGAATCCCTAAATCTGAGAAAAATAGCAAACTTTAGGATGATAAAAGAAAGAACACATTGTTAATAAAGAATCAAACTAGACCTCTCATTTGATCCTGCAACCCCTTTACTGGGCATTTACCCAGAAGAAAAAAAAACATTTTATCATAAGGACATTTGCACTAGACTGTTTATTGCAGCTCAACTTCCAGTTGCCAAAATGTGGCAACAGCCTAAATACCCACCAACACAGGAAGGGATTAACAATTTGTGGTATGTGTATACCATGGAATACTATTCAGCCATGAAAAAGGTGGAGACATTATATCTTTTGTATTAACCTGGATCGAGGTGAAACACATTTTCCTAAGTATCTCAAGAATAAAGAAGAATCCAATGTACTCAATTCTAATATGAAGTTTGCAGATAATCTAATACATACCCTCCTAAGTGAAAAACTCAATTCAAGGTGGGGGCAGGAGAATGAGGGAGCAAGGAGAGGGAGAATATAGGAGTCATGGTGTATGGCACACGTCTTGGGGCAGGACACAATTATAAGAAGGCCATTACCTAACAAATGCAATCAGTGTAACCTAATTTTTTGTACCCTCAATAAACCTGAAATAAAAGAGTCTGAGTATAGCTTTAAAAAGGAGATAAAAAGGCACACAAATTTGTTAAAATCCTTACTTTTTGGTATGTTTGTCATAGCAACAAAGGAATATGAGCCTACAGAACTGAGAAGATATGCAAAATTTTACCTTCCTTTAAAAAGTTTTAAAATGAAGCAAAATAGGTAGCAATTTTTCAATGTCCTATGGTTCCTCTTTTATTGACTCTGGCTCTTGTTCTCTAGTGTAAGATCCTTGTTCAGAAAAAAATGATTATATTACACTCCTCAATTAATTGGTTCCAGGGACTCTGAACTAATACAAAATAATTATGCAAGAGGTTGAAAGTGAGACGGTGACTAGGACACAAAAAAATGATGATTTGAGGTTAAGGGTAAAACCCTCTGGGGCTACCATTCCGTATAGGCTTTCAGCTTAGATAAAGAATTAAGGGGAAGATCTGGGCAGGATTAGCATTAAGTTCAGAGTTCACCTCTGGCTAGCCCAGTGGTTCTCAACCTTCCTAATGCCACGAGCGACCCTTCAATACAGTTCCTCATAAAGCCTTCTTTGGACCAAATACATTCCTCCTTGCCTCAGAGGACCCCTCCATTTTCTTTTTCCAGTTGAGCAGTCACTGTGCAGCTCCTTTGCATTCCTTCTCACTGTTGCTTTCCTTTAAACATCACAAAAGGGTGTTAGACTTCGGATTATGGTGTATGGAGACTCGGTCTGAGACCTCCAGGGCACCCAGGTAAGATAGGGAAAAATAAAAATTCTAGGTTTACCTGTTGTATGGCTTCATACAAGATTTCATTTACAAAATTGAATTCCACTTTTGCACACACAAAACAATCTAAAGCTTTGAAAATTGTGGGTCTATTCACACTTCATTTAATTTCTTACTGCTCATTTACTCCAGCGTCTTGCAATCTACTTTCCAATCTCACTACCCAGTTGAAGCAATCTCTTAAAAGTCACAGCTGGACTTAATGGATCAGGGCAATTCATTTGCTGTTCTCTGTCCACATACTCTCCCATCTCCCTGCATCACGGGAAACTGACAATAAATTTTCCTCCTGGGGTAATGTACTCTCCTAGTTACCCTCTTGCTGTCCTAAAACCTATTCCCCCGAATCGTCCACTGAATCTCATTACTCCAGCCACTTTCTACAGGCAAAGCAATACATAGTTGGGGAAGAAACAGTGGCCTGGGGATCTAAAGACTTGTGGACCAAACTTAGGGAACTGGAGATATTCTCTCAGATGTAATCAAAGTATCAGTCTTGAGGATGATGTACTTAATCTAATTGTAAAGTAAATGATAAACTACTCCAAAGAATGAAAATATCCTCAGAAAAACTGGGTAAGAAATGATGTTTGTTTTAGAATGTTTTCTGTCATGTGTCTTGACTTAAAATTCAGTGAAACATTTTGATTATTCACTAGGTAACCCATGAAATTTCTGTGATAATACTTTGTGAGGGGAAGATTAAAATAACCTGTTTATCCAATCAAAACTATATGCTGAAAATACAGACTGAGAACCTATCTCCCCCCTCCCCCAATTTATACAGTTTTGTTAAACAGTTTTTTTGACTGAAATGTCTTAATGTGAGGGTAGGTATTTGAGACTTTATCTTCAGATCTTACGTATCTTTCTTAAATAAAATAGATTAAATGGACACAAATGATGGGTGAATTTTAATAATTCTTAAATCTTTTTAAATGTAGCTTCATATGTAAATAACCTCTATTTTGAAAGGATGGTGATGTGTGATGCAGAGGTACATTATGTACAGGAGGTACCTTGGCACGTTGCGAGTCTTCTATAGGGTATCCCAATAAAGTTACCTCTAAAAGTCATCATACACAGAGGAAATGGGAAATTGTAGCTAAACGTTACATTTGCAAAATATTATAAAATTTGACAAAATATTAACAAAATTCTGTATGTATTGGGCACTTCATAAAATTTTGCAATGAATGTTTTGTCAATAAAAGTACATTTTGCTACAACTTCTCATTTTAACTATAGATAGCAACTTCATGGGTAACATTTGGGACACCCCATATTAGCATGATTCACAGTGTTGTGAAATTTATACATAAGCAACTAAGAAAGTTTGAGAAAGACCTGTTATGGTCCATTATTTCACTTCCAAGAAACACAGTCAACAATATCCTAATTCACCAAGTGAGTTGAAACTTGCTGGGCTTATTGGTGTTGCTGGGAGGGCTTCATTTGTTTCTATCTGTGTACATTTTATGTTTCTTGATTTTGGGGGGTCATAATTTTTGTAATGAAGCACATATTCTCATCCAACTAGTCTATGTACAACATATGCTGGGGCACTGCTCTTACTAACCGTTGTGGTCACAGAACCTATCACAAGACCTGATACAAGCCAGACTGAGTATTTGATACATTCATTCATTCATTCAACAAACACTATGTGTTACTTCTTGTCATTTCCTTTCTGGGTTCTGACTTTCCAGGCATCCTGGCCCTGTTGGGTTCTAGATCCCTGGTGATCAGCTGCATACATGGTATCGTTCCCTCAGGCTGAATCCCTGAGAGCCACCACCATCTGTTGTTTTATCTACTTTGCTCTTAGTCCAGTCTCCCTCCTATTGTCTCTCATGGCCTCTCTTCCTGATCCCATTCCATCTGGCCAGTTAGATCCACTTTCATTACATTTTTAATACTAGTTCTAACATTTCACAATGTAGACCAGTCTGACTTCTGCTCGTTCCTACTCTGCAGATGTGGAATCCTTAGACATTGAGTTTGACATCTATTTCAGGACTAGACGTTCTTTATCTGCTTTTAACACCTGAACATTAAATTGTATCAGTTATAGTACACTTCTCCACAGCATGTTCCAGCATCCTGGAAGCAAGCTGGAATGCTGCTTTCTGCCTTTCTTTAAAACCAGGATCATTAAACCTGAACCCAACAATTGTTGCTCCTCACACCCCTCAAGTTCATATTGCATTTTTTCCATCTCATCCCTTTCCATCTCTCCATGACATACAGGTACAAATGAATTTGTACATTTCAAAGCTGTAAGAAAATAACCATATAGGAAAACCAATTTAAAAAATAGAGGGGAAAAAAGAAAATAGGGCCAGTAACAAGGAAAAAAATTCTAGGTAAGTGGAATATATTGAAGTTATTTCTCAAATTTTAAAAAATATTCCACATATATTGAAATTATGAAGAATGGTACATGAATATTAAAAAATAAGGAGACTGAGCCTGCTCTTTAGTTCTTTGATGCTCCATAAGAAAAATAAGAGGGAGGAGTTCAATCACAAGAGAAAAAAATTGAAAGAGAAGAGATTGAGATCTGAAGGAGATAGTGTTTTTTAAAAAATTGCTACAAATAATTCCCTGGGAAATCAAGATCCTTTGAGTTGAAAAAGCAAAAGAGAGATTACTCAAGGTGATGTTACACACCAAAAAAATAGGCAGTTGGCTAAATATCCTTATGAAATGGGGAGAAGATAATATAAATGCTAATTCCTATATGACAGATGTTATGATAAACCTAATACATTTTTTCATATGCATTTAATCGTTTCTAAATAAATAATCAGCAAACTTATTAATATAAACAAATGCAATGCCCAGTTTAAAATCTAATTCTTTTAATTCTTGGTTTGCTATGTTCTCTCCTTTAAAGCAAACTATGGTAATGAAATGAAATTCCATTTGGGTTATGTCCAAGGGCACCATTCAATTTCACAATTTCCACTATAGTAATTATACTGAGATCATTTAATTCGTGTGCATAGAAGCACTTAAAAAAATCTATGCCAACAATTGTGGTACTTTATTCTTTTCCCTGTGGGCATTAACTTGCCTAACTGTCCTCAAAGAACATAATGGAAAAAATAAATATTAAGCATAACATTAATTAAAGCACAGAAAATTAGAATCACCATTGCACTTGCAAAGTTTTCAATTGAAGAATAGTATATAAAATCCTATATATTGCCAAAGGGCAAAAATTCATATATATTCATGATATGATGGATCTGTTCCACTACTATTTTTGTATTCATTCAATTTTCTTTAAAATAAGTTAAAATGAATTTAAACTACAGACAGCAATACAAACAAAACTATAGACTCACAACTCTATATAATCGTTTAAAGTTGGGGCCATTTTTGACATGATTCTTACAACAACCCAAGTGGAACAGGAAGTGTACTATGTTCCACTTAAAAGTAAATGGACTAGGTTAAACCATATAAACTAGGTCAGAAAGCTAGTAAAAGAGGGATCAGTATTTGGCAAGAACCCAAGTTCTCTGATTTTTAGATACTCTTACTAGTATGTTTTAAAATATTTTAAACATTTAAATTAATGTTTACCTATTTACCCATTAATATCATCTACAAATTCAACCAGACTCTCAAAATCTTTTATAGCTTGGCACAGTCCATACCACCACTTCCCACAATAGGGACTCCAAAACTTCCAACTTTTCAAGAACTTTAGCCCACTCTTGACTTCTGGCTAGAAGATGACATACCCCTTTGAGAAAATTGATTTCATCGGGAATGAATACCTTATTTGGTATCTACCCCCAAACCCATGTATTTTCCTTAGTTTAAGCATTTCCTCTAGATTAATGGATGTGTTATTCATAGATAAGTTTATACTGTTTTCTAATACTGTGAGGTATGAGGCTACCTGCTACATCACTAGAAGAAAAGCAAATTTTCTGTCTTTATTGTCATTGAAATTACATGGACAATTCTATTAGAGAGAAATCCTGATTTTTTACCAGTTTTCAGTTACAAGGACCAAGATTTTTATGTTGAGACCACTTTACATTTGTTCATGCTTAAATAGCAAATTTTACTTGACAATACAAAAAATTGAATATACACATTTTGTATCCCTGTATCACTTTCTGAGGAAGACTTGGGGATGTTAGGCTCCCTGAATATAGATTAAAATTAGAAACTGAAGGAAAACTTACACCACATTGCTTAATATAGGTACCCCAAATAGGATGCAAAGGCTGAATTTGGACATATTTTTCCTTTCTACACTACTGAAAAGATGTCAGTCAGAACGTCTTTAAATTGGTCTCACAAAGTATTTACCATAGTTCTCATCACTGCTTATTGATTTTGTTTCTCAAGGTGGTGTTTTTTTTTTTTTTAATTAACACCCCTTTGCCTGGTCCTGGTCTAATGTATTAAAATTCAATAATTAGATTTACACATTAGTCCCTGAAATAACTACCTCGGGGTCACTGAAAACATCTTAGAAATACAAATTTTGGGACTCTCCCTTGACTTTCTGAACCAAAACTTGACAGTGGAGCTTAAGGATCTACGCTTTAATAAACCATCAGGAGATTCTGTTGTAGCTAAGATTTGCAAACCACTGCTTTAGTATTTAAAAGTGAGGTGGAATACAGAACAGAACCGGGAATCTCTAAAAAACAGAGAAACAGTGCAGCCTGTTTCAGGACATAGGTCTTCAGGAACTATACGGCCCATTGAATGTGTTTATCCTCAAAACAGCATCCTGGGACAACATCCCTCATCCTACAGTCCTCTGCTGGTGGTGATGGTGCTTTCAGAAAACTTGTTCTGAGAACAGGGTAAGGTGGTTTGGCTTTATGTAGTTTATAATTAAAAGGAATATAGGGATTATTTGTTTTCAGAAAGGATTTGATTTATAAAACAACCCTTCCAGCTATGGTTAGGACACATGTCATTATAAAATCTGGTTCCAAAGTGAACAAAGTGGGTAGAATTCTTTGCACAATGTCCTAATATACCTTTTCACAAGCCTCAGGCTCATACTATAGTATGTATATTGTAGAAATGAGGTAATATTATAAAAACTATAATATTAATATTATACTTAATATTAATAAGTATAATTAATACTTAGGTAATATTAGCTAAGCTAACTTCTATAGCTTAGAAGCTTCTATCTATAAAATATTTAGATAAAAGGTCTGTATTCTGCAGTAATTCTCAGTTTAAAGCAATCATTTCCAATGACCTCTTACTAAGTTCAATGGGCACATGATTTTAGATACATAAGATGAAAACAAATGGTTACCTTGATTTATAAACTAGAAATAGAAATCCTTTTACACTTTAGGGGGGTTTCCAGAAATAATCACATATAGTTACACATCTTTTGGGAAAAAATCATTCCTTGTAAATTTTTGCTATGTCCTTTTAACACTCTAACTAAAAATGTTTTGTCATTATAACAGGAACATGTTGCAATTGGTAAGATCATTCTTACATGTTTTAGTACTTTTAACAGAATTGTTAATATTGGAAACTGACATTTATAAATGTGAATATTAATTGTAGTCTTTTGGAGGCCTGGACCCTAGTGTTTCACCTTTCTTTGAACATATAATGAACCACCAAAGGCTTTCTCCTAAGTGTATCAGCTTCTGTTGAGAAATTTTCATTACTTTAGAAATTGATTAAGCTAACATATGGTTTACAAGGTGGAAGCTTCCTTTGAAATTCTGAATTATGCCTTTGAAAATATTCAGAAAGACCTTTATTGAAGGTTTTAGGAAATAGATGCCATACAGCATTTTAGAGAGTTGGAATGATATAAGTCAGGCATCCTCAAACTGCGGCCCACGGGCCACATGCAGCCCTCCTAGGACATTGATCCAGCCCGCCGGGTGTTTTTGCCACTGCTGCCTGTCCTGCTTAGTAGCCGACTGGTCCCAGGGCCCACAGTCTGGCCCTCCAATGGTCTGAGGGACAGTGAACTGGCCCCGTTTAAGTTTGAGGACCCCTGATATAAGTCATGTATCTCCATGTCTGTTAAAGCCTCTTTATAATTCTTTAAGGTATTTAATACAATGGAAAACAAAACCATGCATCATTTTCTTTAACTGTGGATTTAATAAGAGATCAAGTTTCAGATTCACAGTTTATTTTTATCTGTATTCAAAAAAATGTTCCAAAATTTATTTCAATCAGTGAAATAAGGAGATTTCTCAGCCTAATTATGATTTGTATTGGTGGAAAAGTCTTGCAAATCAAAATAATGTAACTCAAATCCTTTTCTTATAAAGATTTATCACAAGTCCTATTGTTTAAATTTTTACAGCAGTAGGAAAAAGTTTGTTGCATAATCAACTATCAATTATATACTTGTAGACTTGATTTTGTTGAAAGGTCCACAGACATAAAGGAATTCAAAATTACTACCAACCTTAAAATTAAATATTTCAGATTCACAGTACTGTCAGAAATGTGTCCAATGATTGTCACTTAATATGTGATATGATTCTGTATTACTATTTATGTGCACAGAACAGTATATATATATAATCACATCCTTTAAAAAATTTTTCTTCCTATTCCAAGAGTTTTCCTACAATATATTTTTTATATGTTTTATTTTATTTTGGGGGGACAGAGTCTCACTTTTTTGCCCTGGGTAGAGTGTCAGGGCATAAAAACTCACAGCAACCTTAAACCCTTGGCCTCAAGTGATTCTCTTGCCTTAGTTTTTTGTTTTGTTTTGTTTTGTTTGTGTGTGTGTGTGTGTGTGTGTGTGTGTGTGTGTAGAGACCTTCTATAAGATCTTACTCGTACTCAGGCTGGTTTTGAACTCATGAGCTCAAGTGATCCACTTGCCTTGGCCTCCCAGAGTGCTAAGATTATAGGCATGAGCCACCTTACTCAGCCTCTTGCAACAATTGAAAATAAACAAGGCTCATGGTAAGGAAATACAAAGTAATTTTTGAAGAATGAGTATTTGATTCTCAGCTTTAAAAAAAATATTAGGGAAGATTGAGTTTTCTGACCAATAGATATATTTCACTGCTGTTTTTCTATTAATATAATTAGAAAAGAGGTGGTTTTTAAATATACCTACTTTGTTTTTAAGTAGGTAACATACATTGAGAAAAATTAAAAATATACTAATCTTCAGATTTACTTACCATGATTATAAGTTGAGATAATCTACAAAAAGCAACAGTTCCTGATATACAGTAAATAATTATTCTTAGCTGGTACCAGAATTTACTAATAAAAAACACTGACACATATCAAATAAAATGTTTTTGTAGAGAAGATTCATACCATTGTGAGCTTCATTCATGTTATTAAAAATAAGTTGTATCTTCAACCAATAGTGTTTAATAATGCCATAATTCAATTCTCCTATGCAATGGAATCATAATATAAAGGGATTTTTAAATGTGGTGAATGATGGTAGATGGATAAATAGGACATGAAATTGATACTATAAAATTTTAACATCTACCAAGGAGTTGTCCAAACTCATTATCCCTCCTCCATTTCCTTTGATTTATATGTATTAATTTAGGCCAAATTTCTTTCATTTACTTGTTCAAATTCCCCTAATATGATTTTTTTTATTGTTTTTTTCTTGTTGGTACAAATGGAAGAGTTGAAACCTAGAAAACATGAAGACTACTTTAAGTATTCATGGATAATACCTACAGCTCTCTATATAAACCTATAGGGGAAAACAATGGTAAGGATGGTAATAGTCCAACCAGGTACCACAACATGCCTGAGAGACAGAGGAAGTTCTTCTACATAACCTCATGATGCATGAAGAAGGCAGTTTACAAAATCAGTTTATCATTTAGAAAGTTTTAGCAGTGACACTTTCAAGCAAGCATAGAAATCTAAAGCAATAATCTAAATATTTTATACTCCATTAAAAAAATGACTCACTTCTAGATAACAGAAACATATTTTGGCAGTGATATCCCAAAGATGCCAATAATCAGTCCCTCCAGTAAAACAATTATTCAGGTGACAAGACAGTCAGAGTCAACTACTCAGAAATTCCAAAGATTAATCAAATATTTGCATTATCCAGGGGAGTATCTGATGAAGAATATTCAAATGGGCGGGTCTAAGGAATTTTCCACCCTGTCACTATACTAGCTGACCACAAAGGCAGTAGAAACAAAATTTTAGTGACACACATGACAATGAATATAGTCTTTGCAAGAACAGTTTTGAAAAGTCACTAAACAAATGCAGACTGCAGCTCTCTATAGGCGTTAACAATCTAGGGGAAAAAATCTTAAAAAGAAAGTCTTAATTCTAGAATTATATTATGTACAATGTCCAGATTTTAACAAAAATTTATAAACCATATAATAGGAAAGTATGGCTTATTCATAAAAATTAAGGAGATGAAACATCCCTGAGAATGTCCAGACATTGGTCAAACTAGAAAAGTTAATAATCACCTTAAATATTCTCAGATACATGAAGAAAATAACAAAAGATAAACTAGGAGAAAGGTACATGAAAAAGCAGGGAATACCAATGAAGAAACAGAAATGAAGAGAAACAAAAACATGGAGATAAAAGTATAATACATGAAAAATTCA
The DNA here is from genome assembly GCA_963575145.1 of Galago senegalensis. Classification (NCBI taxonomy): domain Eukaryota; kingdom Metazoa; phylum Chordata; class Mammalia; order Primates; family Galagidae; genus Galago; species Galago senegalensis. Next base: position 12,572 of record CAUYTI010022442.1, read on the forward strand.
CTAGAGTTTTGAACGAACAGAAGGAAGTACCTGATAACTTTAAGACAGGACTATTGGGATTACTCAGAATGAAAATCAAAAAGAAAAATGGAGAAATGGACAGAGCCCAAGGGACTTAGGAGCTACCATTAAGCATACCAAGATATAGATCATGGTAGTCACAGAAAGAGAAAGGAGAAAAAAATATATATTTAAGGAAATACTGGATGAAAACTTCCTGAATTTAACAGAAGACAAAAAACACTATGTCAAAGAAACTCATTCAGCTGCAAGAAGGATTAATTCAGACCTATAAGGGTACTTTATAACTGAATTGTCAGAAGGCAAGTATAAAATCTAGAAAGTAGAAAGAGATGTGACTTAGTCATGTTTGAGAAACATTTCAGTAAAATAGCCAATTTGCATCAGAAACTATGAAAATTACAGGGCAGTAGGATAATGTGTATTGAAAGTACTGATTCATTAAGATGATAAAACATTTATAAACATATATAGCAAGTGAAAGAGCCAGTGCATGTTAGGAACACAATGGATTAATGGAAAAAAGACAACTCTACAATAATCACTATAGACTTTAATACCCTATTTTCTTTTTATTAGTATTTTGAGACAGTCTCACTGTGTCACCCTCAGTAGAGTACAGTGGTGTCATAGCTTATAGCAAACTCAAACTCTCAGGCTTAAATGATTCCCTTGCCTCAGCCTCCCAAGTAGCTGGGACTATAGGCACTGCTACAATGCCCAGGTATTTTTTGGTTGTTGTTATTTGGTGGGCCTAAGCTGTATTCAAACCCACCAGCTCCAGTGTAGGTGGCTGGCACCCTAGCCAGTGAGCTACAGGTGCTGAATCAATACCCTATTTTCAATAAAATAACCAGACAGAAAACCATAAAGGGAATAGTAACTTATACAAACTAAAATCAAACCTGAAAGACACATAACACTCTACAGAACAAAATGAATAATCTTCTCGCATGCATGAAATATTCTGAGATAAACCATAGTTAGACAAAACTCTCAATACATTCAGAAAGACTAAACTTATATAAAGTACCTCCTCTGACTACAATGAACTTAATAACTGAATAAAACTGGAAAATAAGTGTGTGAAATTTACATAGTACACACTTAAATAGTTAATAGGTCTCCATTAGCTTAGTAGCCCATAATAACAAAGAACCACAGGTTAGGTGGGTTGAGCAATAGAAATTTTCTCCCAGTTCTGGAACGTAGATGTCTAAGATCAAGAGGACAACACAATTGGTTTCCTCTGAGGATTTCTATCTTAGCTTGTAGATAGTCATCATGTTTCTTCACGTGTTTTTTCCCCTGTGTGTTTATGTCATCTTGTAAGGACAACAGTCATATTGGAGTAGGAACCAGCCTTATGACCTCACTTTATGTTCACTGTACCTTTAAAAACCCTCGTTCCAAATATTAGTTACACTCTGAGGTGCTCCTGGTTATAGCTTCAAAAATGAAATAAGATCAAAGGGTAAATCAATCACTCATTTGAGATGAATGAAAATAACCACCACATAGTAATTATTAGATATAGCAACAGTAGGGGTTGAAGGAAAATTTACAGCTATAAATGTATACATTTAAGGTCTCATTTCATCAACTAAATTTATGTTTTGGGGAAATAAAGTAAAAGCAAAAAAATCTAAGCAACAAAAAGGCAAATAAGTATTGGAAAAGAATAAATGAGAGAGAAGTAGAACAATGGAGAATATATACAACACCTAAGGTGGTTATTTAGCTATTCTAAGAAAAGCAGAGAGAAGACACAGATAACTAGTATCAGAAATAGAAGTAGGGATATTACCAATTGTACAGATATGAGGATTATAAGAACACTATAAGGAATTGTATAACAAAAAGTAGATAACTAGACAAAAATGGAAAAATTCCTAAAATATAAAAGTTATTAAATTAAGGAAAAAAGGGACAAACTCAATAAACCTAAAGTATAATATTGAATCGATAATCAAGAACTTCCTAACAAAGAGTAGGCCTAAACCAGATAAAGTTTACTGGCAAATTCTACAAATATTTAAAAAATTAAGTTCTACTCAACCTCTTCCATAAAACAAAACCCAAAAATATAAGAAAACATGTCCTAACATTCTATGAGGGCAAAATTATACTGATAAAAAAAAAAAAGTCTATGAAATCATAAGGGAACTACAAATGTGCCTTATAAATGTAGATGTAAAAGGCTCAACAAAATGCTAGAAAACCAATTCCAACAGCAAATTCAATTAATTACATCCTATAACCAAGTAGAATTTATTCCAGGACTGTAAGGGTGTTTTCAACCTAAGAGAATCAGCACAACACAATGTACTTTTAGAGCAAAGGGGAGAAATGATCTTAATAGACTCAGAGAAAGCAATATGGCAAAATTCAACAGTTTCATGTTAAGAACTGCTCAGCGTACTCAATGGCAAAAAACTTAAATCTTTGGTTCTGATACCAGAAATAAGACAGATTCACATTTTACCCATTTTGCTATTTAACATTGTACTGGAAGTACTATCCAAAGTAGATACCAAAAAAAGGAAGCTATATTACAAAATAAGTAAAACTATTTCTATTTAAAGATGACATGATCCTCTGTATGGAGAATGTTAAAGAATATAAAACCCCCTGCTGGAGCTATTAAATAATTTCAGGAAATTTTCAGAGCACAAAGTCAACAGTACAAAACTTAACTGTGGTTCCATATAACAGCAATGAACAACCCAAGAGGGAAATTAAGAAAGCAATTCTATTTATGATGTAAGAGAAAATATATATGAAAAATTAAGCTAAGAAAGTGTGTAAACCAAAAATTATAAAACATTTTCTGAAAGAAATTAAGATCAAAATAAATTGAACATACCCTGTATCATTAATTGAAAGACTTATTAAGCAATGTAATCTAGAGATTTAGTGCAACTTCCAAGAAAATCCCAACGACTTTTCTTGCAGAAATGGGAAATCTGATCAAGTTCATGTCAAATTGTAAGGGATCCTGAGTAGCCAAGACAATGTTGAAATGTCTAGAAATAAACTCAAACATACATGGCTATTTTGACAAGGGTGCCAGGACAATTGAACCGGGGAAAGGAGTGGTATCTTTAACAAATGGTGCTGTGATAGATGGGTAAGTAGATGCTAAGAACAAAGTTGGATCCCTACCTCAGTTCCTATATAAAATTTCATTCCAGTGCCTACATTTTTCTAATGTCTAACTGCCATCAGACCAGGGTGAGACCTTACTGTGCATTATTCTTTCTGTAGCTGAAGTAATGGATGTTCATGGACCTCCCATTGCCTGAATGCTTCAGATACACACAAAAAATAGAAATAGGTCATCTGCAATGCCACATTTATGATCAAAATGTTGAATTTCAGTTTTGAACATCATCTTGACCATTTAATTTTACAATGGCTACCATCAACTACAGCAAGTATTAGCATTAAATGGTAATATTTTCAAAATGTTCTATTGAACATCCCATTAACAGGAGAGAATCATCTTACATGGATTCTTGAACTTGAGGTGTCTTCCACACTTGTGCAAAGTGTATAATCATACCCTTTCACTATATGCTGTTGTAAGCGGTCATCAGACTTGAACATAATCCAAAGCTATAATTATGCAACAAATAGAAATGCAAGTGTATTTCTTTTTAAATAACTGATTTATCATTACCACCTTAGAATGAATATAAAATGAAGCGGGCCTCTAACATAATTTAAACTTTATTTCTGGATTTCCATTCCTGAAAACTCACTGCAATGCTTCACTTTGCCTTACTCTCTGCTGTCCCAAGGACACTCAAGCTGTGAAGGGTTTTCAGATCCCTCTACACTCTTAATATAGGAAACAGAATTGGGAAATTGTTAGTATTTTATAGTATTTAAAGATTACCATGGTAAGGAAAAGGGCAAACATGGTAGCATTCAGTCAACCAGGCACAATTGGGACTAATTCCAATGCCGTAAGCAATGTACTGTTACTCTCAAATCACAAGAAACGCTAGAGCAAAACGAAAACAGTGACTAAAAGTCATCTTTACTCTTCATATTTTCAATGGACGAAAGTGATACTTCAAGTATGTATCTAGCGTAAATGAATAAAAAAAAGTCCTATTTCATGATTTGAAATTATCTGAACTTTATACTAAACTTTTATTACATAATGCCTTTGGTTCCACTGAAGATGTTAATTTTTGGCAATGTTAGTATCTTCTATAGGAATTCATTACACATCCCTTAGATGACTGCATCTTAGTCTACTTTCTAAGCAATGGAAAGTCATTAATTCTCATGGAGTGATTCATAGAACAGAATGCAGGGAAAATGTTTCTTGTGATGTGTTCTGAAAATTGCTTAGTAGTTGAAATTAATAAATAACGAGGACAAAAACTAGCACTCATGAACCACACATTTTTACTTTTGTACAAGCCCAGGAAAATGTAATAGTTTACAACTGAATTATTTGGGGGTATGATCTTAAATATGAGTTAATGTTGGGTTTTAAAGATAATCTTTTAGGCATACTACTACTACAACGGCCTCAAAGAAGAATATTCTTGTCAAAAAATATATTAGCTTTTGACAGAACAACTGAGATAGCCAATGAAAAATTTAAATTTTAAATGTTGAGAACAAAGCATAAGGGCAAAACAAAAATTCTGAAAATATCAGAATGATTAGGTACACAGTGGATCACAAATTATTGTGCTTTAATTTTTAAATTAGTTTAGACATCTGTGAAATTTAAACCCCAGGGCCTATGATTTGTGTGGCAGTGTGTTACAAAAGGCACAAAGCTTTGACATGCAAATTCCAGCTTTAAGTTGTATCAGCCCAGGTAACCTTGCAAACAACCTTCACACACATACGGGAAGCTGAATGCTGCCTCCCATATGGGCCCATTCTTCCTTTCCCCTTCCCTATCAAATTGACAGCTATTCTCAGTTCATTTTCTAAAAGGACTGATAAAAGCTATGCTAGGCCTGCACCTGTTATTAACCTCCCTTGCACTATTATTACTCATGTGTTTTCCTTTGAGATAAGCAGCTAAATGCAAAAGCTGATTTTTGCATATGGTGGGCTATTACCCCTCAACAAAGAATTGCAAATGTCAACCTATTATTGGGTCATTAATGTCAGGGCATGATATTTCAGAATTTGATGTTTTTAACCTTTGCAGACATTAAGCCACATACAATACACTTTTTACAGAGTTTATTTATCCTTGGTAACAACAGATACATCCTGCAGAAATATTATCCTGTAATAGTAAGCACTGTATTTTGGGCAAGGATCATTAAGTATATTTATATAACCACCTCTTCAGCTTAGTTTGCCTCTTCATCTATTGCTCTCAGAGTCCAAAATCAGGGGCGAAAAAAATATTCAGATCTGATAGAATAGGGGAGGGAACAGAATTTAATCGTATTGTCTTTTATTACAGAATTACTCCCTAATTTCAGCTTACACAAAGTTTGCGAGGCTGATGTTTTTTCATTGAGTCAAAATTACTTCCTGTTCTAAAATTCAACAAAGTCAACTTCACTGCATAGAATAGTTTTAGTACATATCATAAAGCCATAATTCAAGAGGTTGAGGAAAAACTATGATAAAATCATTTAAATAAGAAATTTTGCACACAGCTGCTGTGATCCTCACATTGCTCTGGTAATGAGGCATATTTGTGATGTAGATTTGAAAGTTTTAGAAAAACAGGGTGCATATACAGTATTTTGAACAAAATATTTGAAGATTTTGCTGATTTAGTTTTGATTAAAATTGTTTGGGTTTGATTAAAAGTTTATTTGGCCAAGTCTTTTAAAAATATGTTGAAAACTAATAAGTGAGGGAGTTCAGTCAAAAGGAAAAAAAAAAAAGCCTTGAAGTCAAACACATTTATCTGTTTCTGCATAGTTCTGTAAGACAGTGGCCACATAAATTCATTGAGTCCATTTGGCCATCATCAGTTCAGTCCTGCTCTGTGCTGGCCCTGTGCCAGGCATCACTATGGTGGGCAGATTCCAAGATGACCCCACCTGTGTGATTCATCGGCTTGAGTGCGGATGAACCTAGAGGACTTGCTTCTAACCAAGAGAGTGGAGCGATGAAGTATCACTTCCAGGGAATGTTCAGTAAGACAAACTTATCTTGCTAATCAATCCTCAGTCTACGCACTTTGACAAAGCAAGAGGCCTTGGAAAAAATGCTCACGTGTAAAAATCTCAGGGTAGCTTTTAGCAACAGAATCAGAAACTGAATTGAGGCAAGAGTTATATGAGCTTGGAAGTCAAGTCTTCCCCATTTTAGCCATCAATGAGACCCCAGCCCTGAGTCACTCCTTGACTGTAATCCTGTGAGAGCCTCAAGCAGAGGACCCAGCTAAGCCAGGTGCATATCGATGACGTACAGTGACTCAGGCTAGACTCCAGGGACACAAATTCTGAGGACTAAGTTTGAGGTGCCTGAGCGATGAGATAATGTTCTAGGAGCAGAGGCAACTTATACATGAAGGATAAATATATGTCACTCAGGAGAAGGGGGGATGTTTCTGTGTGTTATGGTCTTGGAAGAGGACAAAGCTAAAGTGTGGTCTGATCTCACGTGTGGTATGTGGGAAGCTTAACAAGGAGAAGAAAGAATTAAAAATGAAGATACCAAACTGACCTAGAGTCTAAGGTCATAAAGCACCATGTAACCTGTTTATGATAAAAATTATGCTTAGATTGAAATTCTAAATATGTTATAAACTTTTAAGGAATATCTGCAAAAAGCATTTTCCAAAATATTTTCTAATTTCTTTCACAAAGTACAGTTTTCAAATGAACGATTTCCACTGCCACCAGTTTCACACAATCTGACCTCTTACAGAGTTGTCATAAACCTTATTGAATTAAAGAGCACATCCTTATATAATCAGGTAATTACAGGAGGGCTCTGTGGATTGTGTTTGGCAATCTACAAGAAGGTCTACAATCATTTTACTTCTTTGCGTGTATTGGATAATGTGTCTTACCACATTGCATATAATAATACATCTTCCTCTTACCTTCATCTATGACTCCTTCTCTAGGGATTAAATACCTGGGTCACAATTAGTCCCCCAGAACATTGGATTCCATTGTTCTTTTTTTCCTCCTACCATTTCAGTTTCAGCTTTCCTCCAAAATCATTGTATTTTTACTGGAAACACTTCTGTTTTGCCACGTTTTGTTGTTTTGATTTGCTAAATCAATGTAATTAAATATTTCAAGGGAGCTTGTTGAGTGAGGTGAGATTTCTTTTACGGTTTGATTGGAATATCACATTGCATTTTTCCACCTAGTTTTCATTTGTTTTTGCTTCTTTAATACAATGACAATTGCTAAAGTTTCTTCTCTAATAAAGGTAACGGTCAGAAAAAGGGTAATGAAATTACAGGTTGTGTCTCAAAAACCACCACACTTTGGGGGAATTTAAAACCTGCACTACTTCTCCAAGACCAGTAATCAAAAGCACATAAAAATATCCTTTGCTATTTTCTAGGCGCTTAAACCACAGGAGATGGATGGCTCATCAGGATTGTCTGGACAAGGGTCACAAGATTGTAGGCACTGCAGCTGAGGTCAACTGAAACCACCAATTACAGTTGTATGACAATAGCCTGAAGCCAGGACATGGAGACACCAGAGAACAGGTGCCAAGAGAACAGGAGCCCAACCTCTGAAAACACCCCTTGTAGAAAGCCCTTTTTTCCACTTAAGGTCAGGATGGTAGTCTTTGAGTAGTCATCCACTGCCTTCCCCATTTGTTGGCAAATTAATAAACTTCGCTTTCCAGGTCCTCAAACCACTTGTCCTTATTCTTAGTTCTTACTGATTCAGCCTTGGGAACAAGTAACAAACTTACAATAACAATTATGCACTTATTACTAGGCACTGGGATAAATACATGCCTTAGCTCTATAAAACCTCATAACATACTTAGGAGATACTGTTATTACCCATTTTACAAATGAGAAGACTGTTACCCAAGGTCATAATCTCAAGGCTACATAAAGTAATGACTATAGGAATTAGAAATGGACTCAGGCTGACCAGCTATAGAATTCTCTCTCAAAGCCTGTTTTAATTACTGTAAAAATCATCATCCATTGATTAAATCAGTAGATAGTTATAGGGGAATATCTATAAATCTAGGCATAATTCTAGACATTGGGAATAATGTGCTAAATAAGACGAGTCTTATATTCTGGAAGACTTTCAACATTTAAAATAAAGAAAATATTGTGACTACAATGAACTGGAACGTTTCAAACCTGAAGAACTGTTAAATGCTGAGGCGATGGATAGCACAATTACCCCGATTTAATTCAGATAGTATCTCTGTATCAAAATATCACATGTATCCTATCAGGATATAGAATATACCTGTAATAACGTAAAAGTAGGAAAAACTAGGATAAAATACAAAGCCCTATTTTCAAGTACATTACTTCCATCAAATTTCAAGGGAAATCCCAGGGAGTAGCATCACCCCGCCTGCCAAACTAATTTCTCCTTTCACAATGTTATCATTGCTTTCCTCACCCATCTCATGTTACATTTTTGCTACAGTATGGCTTTCTGATCTTCAACTTGGGGCCATCCTATGTCTGCACCACTAAATTGCTTACCAACATGGTCTATGGAAATTCATTTATAGAAGTGTGTTTTTCTCTGAATCTCAATTCTACTCCCTTCAAATTTGCTCTACAACATGTTCTTTTAAGATTTGTGTATTGAATTTGAATACTTTTTTGATCTTCAAAGAAGAGACTATACAACATTAACATTAGCCTTTGACTGTTTGGTGGCTGGGCTAATCCCCCCCCTACCACAATGGGGTGACTGCAGACTAATGACTGAAATTCACAAGTCCATCCTCCAGAGAGCTTCTTTTGCCCCCAAGTAGTCCCTTGATAAGTTAGGGTACATAATGGCAGGAAGGTAGAGTCATTATCTTTTCCATTTTCTTTCAAATAGGAAGATCGGTTCCAGATCCTAACTTGGAAGGTTGCTGGTTGGTTAGGACACAGAGTTTCTCAATGCAGCCTGAGAGCCTCACGGTTGGGGGATATGCTCTCTGGAATGCACAGTGCACTGGATTCCATCAGTGCACTATGGTGATTAAGTTCCCTTCTTTTCTTCCTATGCTTCTATCTCCCTTCCCTCTATCCTTAGATTCTCCTCCCTGGCTGAATGCAGTGACAGGAGTTGGTGAGAACAGGGAGAATACAGGTTTGTCAAGTAAGACCTGGAAGCCCCAATAGAAACAATCAGATGATGGTCTCCTGTCATACCATTAGGCTCAGAATTGCTGATTTGAAAATTTATACTATATAATCTTGCTTTTAACATTTTTAATTTATGAACAGCCATTGTATTTTTGCCTAAGCAGTATTACCCAGACCATATTTATACTGAAGAAGAAATAAACTCTTCAGTGTCACTTCCTTCACTGCAAACACTAAGACTTGCTGAACTCCTACTCACCATTTCCATTTATTTCCAGATCTGTCTCCTGCTTCTCTGCTCTTTTATCCAACTTCCTTCACAACCCCATCCTGGATTTCTTTATCTCAGAGGAACATTATTGTGCCTCTTATCCTTAACTAAACACATATTAACATACCTAGAGGACGACAACTCAGCATGCTCTATCACTTGTTGCACATTATGCCTGTTCTTTGTCCAAGTTCTTTCTCAAAGGTGGTTTTAGCTAACATTATTGACAGCAGTATGTATCACCAAGCTGTGTCCTATTAAAAGCTGCTTGCTTTGATTCATGGAAAATATGTTCCATGGGAGTTAACATGTAAGTGTAAGTCATAAAGGAGTAGGTAGGATTAGAAACAGATTGCCCATCTATCATGATCCCCAGGAAAGTATTTTTGGTAGAAGTGACAGGTCGCTCTCATTCTAAACTAAATTTCAGTGTATGGTCAAACATGACTGTACAATGTTTTATTTGTTCCCTCAATGTCACCTTTGGCAAAGCATAGTAGATACCTCATTCTGGCATTGCATGTGTGGAAAATTTGCATGAGAATAAGTTCAGAGACAAAGAAAAGGTCATCTATTTGTCTCAGAGCATAGACACTCCAGGGAATTATGTTCTGAATTGTTTCATTGAGTGTACTAGAAGCTACAGAGTACATCAAACGATAGGTCAACTTCCAAACTCCCAGGGTAGATCTCAGAGCATGACAAATACTTTTTAACGGTAGTATGCTTGATCAGCAACAGCAATACATAAGGTACATACATAAAATAGAACTAAGATAGTTCTTTCATATCCAAATGCAAAGATTATATAAGCATAGTTTAAGTCCAAGACTAAGTTAGTTTTACAAATGCTAACATTTTAGAAAATTATGATCTCTATATTTCTTAAAAGCAGCTTATCTTTGCAATCTGCCCAGAACAAGATTTAAATAAATCAACTCGGCTCAGAATTTCCATGTGGAGATTTTCTATTCAGAAAAATTAACGCATAAATAATAAAGATATTTTCATATCTTCTCATTTAAAATTTATATTACAGAAGTGTTTGACAATTAAGTTGGTGAACTCGACACCATGAAGCACTATACAAACAACTCAGTAAAGTTTGATAACCTTGGTATATCAGTGCCTCACAATTGTGTTCTTGCCAACATGTGGCAGTATCTTGCTGAGTGGTGTTCATTATTGTTTTGTGTATCATATACCATCGCAACAATGTTGGAGTTTGAATTAGAGCAATGAACAAACATTAAATTTCTTGTTCAACTTTGCAAGAGTGGAAGTGAAACCTTGGATAAGTTAGTACAAATTTATGAGAATAATGCCATGAAGAAAATGGCAGTTCACAAATGAATTTAACATTTTTCTGAAGGAAGAGAATGCATCAGTGATGAATAGCAATCAGGTCAGTCAGTACTAACAAGAACATTGCAAAAATTTATCAAATTGTACATCAAAATCATTGGTCAACTGAGGAAAGCACAGCAGATCAAGCAAACATCAATAGAGAGACAGGAAAATATTAAATGAAAATTTTGGCCAATAAACTCATAGCTCTTGCTGAGTAACAATGCATCAGCTCACCTAGCACTGCCTACAAGGGAGATTTTAGCCAGTAAACAAATAACTGTATTGGAACACCCTCATTACTCCAATGACTTTTTTCTTTACCCAAAGATAAAGGAAATAAAGAAGTTTTGATGATGTTGAGGACGTCAATGTAACAACGACAGCTTTAATGGTCATTCCAGATAAAGAGTTCCAGAATTGCTTTGAAGAGTAGAATAGGTATTGGCATCAGTGTACAGCTTCCCAAGGAGAGACTTCAAAATGATTCAGCAATGAGTATGGAGCACATTTTCTAAGATAAATTCACAAACTTAATTGTCAGGCTTCTGTGTCTTCATTACTTAATAAGGAGTAGTTTGAGAAGTCTATGTTCCCTAGATATAATACAAAGATCCATTACACCCCATCAACCATTAAAATGTTTGGCTTACAGGGAGGGCTCAATATCTTACTTCACTGTAGTCAGAAGGTTTCAAATTCCCATTCTGATTCCATTTTTCCAATTGCTGTAACATAACTCTGAGGACATGGGAGAACCTCCTTCCCTCACCTTTACCTGAGCCACAGTTTCCCTGTGGGATTCCTGTGGGATCAGAAAAATATAAGCTGCAAGAGGCAAATAAAATCATTCAGGGGATGTAACTACAAATTAATTGCATTAAACTGACTAGCAATGATTCTTCTAGAAATCAGGGAAACAAGATAAAATAATACCCAAAATCTTGCCCTAGCTTTCATAAACTTTGGTGTTCCACAAGACAAAAAGATTCAAAATCTCTGTAGGGGGTAGGATTTAGGTCAAATAACTCCTTCACAGAGGATTATCCACTTTATATCATTTTATATTCATTTACGTAAGCTAGTCAATCATGATGTCAACATGAACTGTAGAATACACAAAGAAGACATGCTTTGATGGTTGAGAGAAACAAATAGCTTTACTATTTCTGACACAAGTCTTTCAAAATACTTTCATATTGCCTTATCTCACTTGTTTATTCTTATTTACATGAATGCCACATGCTTCCTGTGCCAGCATGTCAGTTAAGAATGACTCTACCCATCCTTTACAATTCTTAATGCAGAATCTTGCACAGAGCACATATTAAATAGTTGTGGTGTTGAATTTATCATGAAAGTATTTAGCAAACATAACAGTAAAAAGTTCACAAAGCAGTATAATTGCAAGTCAATTAATTTAGATAATTTAGTGATAAAAATCTATTTCAACACTACAATAAGCCTAACACCAAAGTGCTAAGATTTGTCCTTTGCCTCAATTTAAATCCAATGAAAATCTGAATTTAAAAAAATCAAAATATAAACACAGATGTGCAACCAAAGCCACTGTAATTAAAAGAACTTGACAGGGGAACAGGATAGAAAACTGCAACCAAAAGAGCATAGAAGTCAAGTTTGATATCTGATGATAGGGGCATTTCAATTCAACAAAGAATGGCGTTAAGTAATGACATTGGACAACTTACTATACAGTTGGAAAACTAAATATTCCTACAACCTAGCCTGCACAGAAACGAATTCCAGATGGATAAGGAGTCTAAGTACCTTGCTAAAAAAGGTAGAAAAGTAATTTTTGTTCTGAGTAAAGATTCTGGAAAACAAATCATACACTATTCCCAAAGAGAATAGTTAGTAGACTTCATTACATAAACACAAGAGTAACTATAAATGTTGTGTAGTGATAGAATATGGACTAGACAAAAGGTATTTGAAGAACAGACCAAATAATCTCTTAAATTAAGATACCTACACATAAATAGAAACATGTAAAATTAGCATGCCATAAAACATGTGTATAAAAGTCTATTACATATTACCCAAGAAGTACGAGAACTTGAATGATAAAATTGTCAACTGTTAAAGATTTATTTATATCCATTGTTAACAATTATGTGACAGTGTTCACAAACATATGTTTTAATCTGGAGCAAAGTTACTTTGAAACTGTTCAGACACAAAGTAGAGGTCACGTGTTTGTCTTAACAGCACTGAATTTAGAGGGAAGCATAAGAGAAAAAAATCTTATAGAATTATTTTGGAGTTTTACTTCAAAAAAATAGCTTTAAAAATTCTAGTGGAAATAAAGACAAATGAACAAAGTTGTTGATGGTAGGGTAGAACAGATACTATCTGAGTGTTCATCATAGGAACCTGGTTAGATATTCATAATATCCATGCCTGCCAAGAAGTACAAGGTAACTTTCGGAAAATTTGTAGATATATACGTACTGACACTGATAGAAATTAAGAGTATATATTTTAACATCTTATTTTAAAGAACGATGATATCATCCTATTTTGTTATGTATCTCTATGATTTTTTTTCTATGAGTATAAGAACATATAGAAAGAAATATAAACCAGAATGAAGGGCTGGAATGCTAAGACTAATCTGAACTCCATATGTCTCAAAATGAAAAGTGTCAATATTGGGGAAATTTGTACTGCCTTTTCACTTTAAAATTTTAAATCAAAAAATTGAATGATATCAGGAAGTAAAATAGCAAGACATAAGATAATAGAATGGTACACATGATGGCACGTGGAAGGATACCAATAATTATTGAGGGGGATTAAAAAGTTTTTAAACGAAGGTGACATCTCTGTTGGGTTTGAATGACAAACTATTTTCCAAGGGATTATAGTTTCTGAAAGCATTTCAGGTAGAAAAAGAAGCATAAAGACACAAAATATTCAAGGGATAATAACCTCCTTGGAACTACTGGATTAAAAATGCAACTATGAGATAAATCTCAAATGTTAACAGATAATGAAAAGCCTTTATATCCTTCTAAAAGTTAAAATTCTAGATCACACTTTTTTCCTTAGGGAGTCAATATTTCAGTATGTTGTCAGAACTGCTGAACAGTCAAAGTAGCCTCAAAATGTGTAAAGGAATAAGTGTGGATGTTTTCCAATTAAACTTTATTTACAAAACACAGTTGGGCTAATTGGCTTGCCATGACCTAGTGCCTAGCGTGGAATCAATATGAGGTTGCCTACTTGGCACTGTGTGCTTATGTGGCAGCACCTGTACAAACAATGTGGTAATGTTTCCTAACTTGTGTGTATCAGTGTCTCACAGTTGTGTTCATACTGACACGTGGCAGTGTCTTGCTGAGTGGCATTCTTTATTGTTGTGGCATGTTTTGTTTGTTGTTGCAAGAATGTCAGAGTTTGAATTTGAACAACGAACAAACATTATCTCATGTTTAACTAGGCAAGAGTGGAAGTGAAATCAGGGACATGTTAGTCCAAGTTGGATAATGCCCTGAAGAAAATGGCCATGTACAAAGGGATTAAATGATTTTCTAAGGTGAGAGAACATGTCACCAATGGAGGTCAGAGAGACCAGTAATGAGTAGAACTGACGAAAACATTGCCCAAGTTCATCTAATGGTGCCTCAAAATTCTTGTCAGGTGACTATGAGGATCATGCCCATCATTTACAGCAGAGGTCCTCAAACTTTTTAAACAGGGGGACAGTTCACTGTCCCTCAGACTGCTGGAGGGCTGGACTACGGGCTCTGGGACAAGTCGGCTGCTGAGCAGGACAGGCAGCAGCGGCAAAAACACCCAGTGGGCAGGATGTGGCCCGCGGGCCATAGTTTGAGGACACCTGATTTACAGAGTCACTGCTGATTTTGAAGTTAAGCAATAGGGTTGGAGGTAAGTGTGAGACGGACCTGCTACAGTTTGAATGTCTTGCCAAAAAAGTGCAGTGTTGGAAACTTATTAAAAATATCATAGATTTACTTTTGCTTTTTACTCATTCTGAGATTTATATTTTAATGTATTAATTAAATCTATTCACTGAATTTGTATGATTAATATTTTTTGATTTTTGTTTTACTGCTAAGTCTTTTTATGTCCTTATTTAAAATACATTTTTCTTTTGTCCCTTTTCCCATTATCTTGTTCTACCCCCTATATTGACTAGTGTTATACTAAAATTCCCTTTTTTTCATTAAGGTATCAATTCTACTATTAATTACTTTATAGTATTCTCCAACTATCAAACAGACATTTAAATGCATTTTAAGGAACACACACAAGCTCCCACAGAACATTTCTTCATCTCATACTCTACGCTTAGGTTCTGGCATCATTTGGAACTTCAGATACATTTGTATTCATGGTTATGGTTACCGAGTCACAGGATAATACACACAAAATTTTATTTTACTTTGAGTATACAGGATGAAATCTAACCTAATCTTAATTGCACTAGCTTGCAAAGAAACCTCAAAATTTTATGTGTTAAAATAAAAGGGAAAAAAGACGCACTTGTGCCAGCCCTAGGATAACTGAACAAAACTTGTGATGAAAATCTTCACACTTTGTTTCTTAACTCAGTTCTGGCTGAAAATTATGACACGCAATTTCATATTTTAGGGGGTTTCTTTACTATTTAATTTAGCAAGCAAATAAAATACATACATATATTAAAAACAGTTTCACAGGCACACAAAGACCAGGGCAGAAAAAGAACCGTTGTCAAATGAGACAGAATGAAGTGTTTTCGGGGTCAAACTACTCAGTACTGAATGACAAAGCATTTGTTTCTTGAAGAAAGATGTGGAATAGAGCCTGATGTTAGGTTATACCAGACATGAATATAAAAAAAGAAGAACTTTGTGCAGTGGATTTGACATAGCTGTGAAGCAGAGTAATGGAAAGATAATCACTGTAGCAGGAGGGAGATATCAAAGATGATGACCTGTAAGATGAGAAGTCAGTGTTGAGAAGGATCTTAGGCCTCAAAAGCCTCAGAAGTCTTATTAAATATTTAGACCTCACTTTAAGGGCAATGTTACTAATTCTAAGTTTGGTGTACATCAGAGCTTTAACATGTCATTATCCTAAATTGTAGGGAAATTTTCTTCTTATTAAAAAGCATGCAAAGTCTATATACATGTTGACCAAAAAGGACAAGTTCAAATCATGTATCAGTGATCCAAATGAAAGCTACTGGACAAGTCAATGAAACAAACAATCCAGCTTTCAAAGGAGCACAGAAACCAGGTTGTTTGCAGGGGTGATCCACGGTTTTGTTTTTAACGGCGTAACAATTGATGATAACTATACTTCCTAATGAAGATAATCATTCATTAGACAGACATCAAAGATGTAATAAAAGTAAATGTTTTAGTGAATTAACTGTTTGAAAATATTTATAAGAGAATAAATTTTGATTTTCGGGTTTCTTTTCGTATTTCTTAATGTTGATAAAGAATCTTAAAAGCACAGTTCTAGCTGAGCCAAAGCAAATACAGTGATTTAACTTCCATGAATATAAAAGTATACCTTAAATTTTTAAATGAAACTAAAGTAATGGTTTATCATGAGTAAATTATGCTTAAATATAGAATGAGTTCATTTTTATCCACTAGGACACTATGCTCCCACGAACGTATTTGACAAATAGTGTTTTGTCTTAACCACAGAAAAAGTTTGCAAGCTTGGAGATAATTTTTTTTTCTTCTTTTTTGAAGTTTTTGGCCACGGCCAGGTTTGAACCCTCCACCTCCGGTATGTGGGGCCAGTGCCCTACTCCTTTGAGCCACAGGCGCCGCCTGGGAGATAAGTTTTTAATGTATCAAACATGCATGTGTTCTCAAAATAGAGGTAGTTGGAATAGACATAACAATTCCTGTTGTAATGAAGTGTTTGCAACCTAATAACTAGCCTAAACATTATAATGTCTTAGTCTAGATTTTCCTGAATGAACCCTAAAAGATTTTTTTAAACACGTTCAAAAATATTTTTAGTTATCCTCACATAGCAATAACATGAAAGAATATGTATGTCTTACCATAATATAGTAAATTAGGTGTTTTTAAGAGTAATCTTTGCTATATAATGTCTAAAGGAATTAAGACACAGTGTTTCTCTTTCCTTGGTGGCCAAAACAAATGCTAGTTCTTGGTACATTCGCTAAGTATTTGGTAAACATTTTCACTTAAAATAAATTTTTATATTAACATATAATGAATTATTGCTACTTACAAATTTTGATAGTTATTTTCTAGCAAGCTGCCAAAACAAAACAAAAAAACACTGAATTAGGAGATCTTGAACTATTGCTTCTAGGGGAAGTACAAGGTAAGGTTTCTGAGAGCCTCTGCTCACACATTTTCATCATGCCCCACTTTATGTTTTTCCTGTTTATAGAAACAGTATTGAATATATATTGTTAATATTTAACTCATGGCAAATAACACTATAGCTGAACAAAGTTTTTCTTACTCATTTTCTCTAAAGGATACATCAGATCCTTCTTGCAATTGGAAACACCAGGCATTTCAGCACTACCCTGGGGGCTCATTTTAAACAGCTAAATCATGAACACAAAGCATATATGTTGACACTCAAAATGGAAAAATACTGTTGAAAAGCATTTAACAAGTGAATACATCATGCTCTTGGAATCAATGATTCAATGTTGTTAAGATGTCAACTTTCCAAAAACTGGTCTAAGTCATGCAATACAAACCCCAATTCTAGCAAGCTTTTTGTATAAATTGAGATGTTTCTAAAATTTGTATGGAAACACAAGTTACCTAGCCATGTCAGAAATTCTTGAAAATAGAAGACAGAAATAAGCAAGCAAGCAAAAAAACAAAACAATATTTGGTACACCCTTACCTTCACCCTTCCTGATCTCAAAATGTCTAAACACAGCAATCCAGAGAAACAGCAATTATGCATGGATACACAAACCAATGAAACAGACTCCCTTATACATAATCTATTCATTTGGGGCAAAAGTTCCTAGCTAATTAAGAATGGAATATTTTATACATGTGATTAATAGGAAAGGGGGTCTAAAATATCAAACATTTGAAAAATTAAATTACAAGTTTGAATGAGCAGTCATAAAATAATCAATTTCCTGTCATATTTAGCAGACTGGTACCTAAGCAAGTGCAACACATACAATCTAGTTTGTCTCAGATCCCTGCCTCGGATCCAGACATTTCATGTTGAAGTATAGCTGATATCGTTTTCAACCCCCTAGATAATCTTAAAGAACACAAGAGTCTAAGATTTTATAGCCCAGAAGTTAAAATTTTCTGAGTTGAAAATGTAAGTTGGGATGAATCAGACACTAAGTTGCGACAGACCGTAAGTTTAATCTAGTTTGTGATAGCTGGTATACGTTTAGTATTCTCTCTGCTTTATGACCATGGATATTTGTCATTTTGGTAGCACTCTTCCAAGAGTAGACTTAAGTTTAAAAGGGGCAATTTTTGATAGTATGATCTATGTCCAAATTATGGATTGTTCAACATCACAATTATGACTAAATTTGGTGAGGTAATAGTTACTTAATAACACCAGTGGCCCACACTTATGTATTGTAGCTATGTATAATGACATCAAAACCTAAAGTCTCATACTAAGGAAATTTTGTTAATTCTCATGAAAAATAAGAGTAAAATGACTTTATCAGGTAGTACTATTATCTATATTGAAGTAAACAAATAACCAGCGAGAACAAGTTTTGCTCATGTAGCCGCTCATTCGCATTTGTCTAGTACTGAAAGCATGAGTTAGATGAAAAAAGATTGACCAGGTCACTTAAATAAGATTTCTGAATGTTTGTCTTCTTGTCAGAAAACTTTCTCATTACCACAATAAAGACTTAAAGGAGTCCTTACGCTCAGCAACTGTTTGCTGTTGATCCAAAAGCTATTACAAAGGATGGCTGGTTCAGAGAGGGATAAGTGAGGAGTAATGTTAACAGTTTCTACTATAATAATCAGTGAGCTACTAAAGTATAACTGCAAAGAAGTGGAATAAATACTCTTATGGCATAATTGTTTTTCAAAATTCTTATAATCTCTTAGATACCTTAGAACCATGTCCCTTATGCCCCTTGTTTTCTCTTTTGCTTGCTGTGGTTTGGGGGTGAGAATGTATTACACACGTAAGAGCATATGGAAATGTTCTGAAATGAATAAAAAGTTAATACAAAATGTAATTCACTGGCTCATCAACAATATATCTGTATTATGTAAAAATGCTGACTCTGCAAAAAAGTTATGAAAAGTATAAAGCACCGATGACGTTTGTGTTTTCTCAAGAATTACAAATCAGAAATGTAGATAAATTGGTTTACTGCCAGAGAGAAAAAAGATTATCTGAAAACAAAAACTCTCCACTATTCAAACACCCATCAAATGGAGTAAACAAAGCAATTTTTCCTATTGATTGCCTGGAGATAAAATTATTTTGTGAGGTAAAACTGAGGCATCGGTACCATCCTTTTGTTCTCTCCCCCAACCTCAGAGACTTCGTAGTTAACTTTGAGAACAAGAATGCGAGCGACAGAATTTCTACAAATTGAATGGCCTTGGGAATCTATGACTTCTACAGTGGTAGATAAAATGGAATAATGCTATATATAGTTGTGCCATTATTATAAACAGAAGATACCGTGTTATCAGAAAATGTAGCTTTAGAAAAAATTTTTGTGTTAGTAATGTTACATGTTCACACAGTGATGATCAAAGCATGTGCTTTTCTGCTAGCTAGAGTGGAAAAAGACACATTCCTAAAGACACATTGCCGTTTGGGATGGGAGCATGGGAGCATCCAACTAGGAGACAGGGGCTGGCAGAGTGGACACAGATATTAAAGTCTAAGGGGGGGGAGTGGTTGATGATCGCAGCTTCAACCAGCTTGTCATTTAGATCACCTTCCATGAACTTTAGCAAATTACAACATGTACATCATGGTTTTAGTATTGCTTCATGTCGAAATTACAATGGAAGTTCTATAAAATAGAAAACTATATAAAATAAAATGGGGGGCAATGCAATTCTAGGCATGACTTACAACCCAGTTTCTTAGGCTTGAATGTGCCTCTCTTCAACTGAGAAGACTTCAGAAGACAAAAAACTTCCTTTTGGTGCAGTTGCTCTGAGCCTGCCCCCTCCCTCTTACACCCTTCTCTTAAGAGAGTCTACTATACCATATATCCTTCTGTAGTTCTAAGATGGAGATTTTACATCTTTTATAGTTACCTGGATGGAGCTAAAGAACATTCCACCTAGTAAAGTATCTCAAACACGGAAAATCAAGCCCTCGATGTACCCAATACTAATTTAAAACTAGATGAGTAACTACGGACTCTCACAAGAGAAAAACAATTAAATTCAAATAACAAGGAGAGAGGAAGATGGGAAGGGAGTTGGATAAGCTCCAACATGAAGCTAAAACTGTAATGAAGGCAAAGAATGTAACCCAATTCTATGTACCCTTCTATTAATCTGAAATAAAAACGGAAACTTTCACTTACTTTTTACTTCTAAAATTTCAGATCAATATGAGGGAACAAACGAGTAGATTAAACTGTTTAAGATTCAAGTCACAGTTGATGCACCCCTCACTGTGCACAGTCACTTTCAGTACAAGCAGCTTGCTTTTTCAGCCTGACATGTGTATGGCGGGGGTTGGGGGGGGACCTGCAGACTTGGTGCCACACATGGGTTTCTGGATTCTTGACCATGGCCTTTTGACCGAATCCAAATTTCACATAACCCTAGCTAGCATCAGGCAACCAACCTTAATGCAACCTACCATTAAAGTAAAATGGTGCTTTCATCTATAGAAAATCTTTCTGAATTAGTCCATCTTTACAGGATGAGGTCTTCATATGCACCTCAAATTTGTGTGTAATTGGTGTTCTTCTCAAAGTGCAAAGCTCTGCTTAGCTTCCTGCTCTCTTGGCACCCACCTTTTACTCTATTCTTAGCTCCTTTGCTGCTAGACCAGTTTGAGAAAAGGCCCGGAGGCAATACACTGTACTAGTGGGCTTATCTGTTTTGCTCTCTTCTAGAACCTATTCTGTCTTAGGTTGACTCTTGCTGATAACAATTCTTAAATAACGTCCAAGATTAATTCTATAGCCATGCCTCCATCTAACAACTCATTTATTATACTCTTTAAATTATCAGCCTAGCTCAGTAAAAATAATTCTAGCATAAAGGAGCCTACAGTAGAAAACAATGTTTTCTACAAGAGTTTAAGAAAACTTAATATCGTTTTCTTATGAAATGTGAAATATGTATGATTTATAGTACTTTTAAATATAGCATTTTTGCCTCTAGGATTACATTTTTAAAAAGTGATATAATTGTATATACTTATGAAGTAGGGTGTGATGTTTTGATATGTATTTACATGTAGAATGAATAAGTTAGGTTAATAAACCATCCCACATGTGTACTATTTTACTATGGTGAGAACATTTGCAATCTAGTCTTTGGTAATTTGGATATGTACAGTGCATCATTTATTGTAGTCACCAGTCTGTGACATCTCAGCAATTTCAATAACTAGTCATAACAATGAAGGAATGAATTCTTTTCAATTTCCAGAGAGGAATTCAATTGCTGAGAGAAATTCAATCTTTGACCTAACCCTTTGAACATTTTTAAAAGTGATTTGGCTACAAATAGAGGGAAAAAAAACCTTCAGATTATTAAAATACAAGGTAAAAATCCGACACTGTAGGTTACAAGTTTTTACCCATTTATGAATGGGACAAATAAATAGCTTCCAACATAACACCCCTAGAATATGCAGTAGTATCTGATCCCAAAGCAGAATTCCCTGCCCTCCACCCCTCTGTATGTTATACTTTGTGGAAGACAGAACACAAATGAAAATGATCTAAGAAGGGAATATTATCCTTGGAAAGCAGAATCTTTGTCAGAAAACTAGAGAGGAAAAATAATATGAAATATTGTGTTGGAGAAGGCAAAGAAAAGAAAACCTAGGTCCTATGATGCGGACCTTCCCAGCTGAGCAGGGAGCTGGCTTGCTGGGGAAAGGCCACATGTGCTGTTGCAGTTTAAGAACGTCCTGCAGACGGCCTGTAGTCGAACTTTGTATACAAATATCTAAAATTGGAGGCAGTGACAACTTTGGCTTCCCATGATTTACAAGTGACAGGCTTTTTTTCTTCTGTTTTACCTGGTATCATTCCTGGTTCTCATTTTTTTGCACAATCGAGACTTAAGCGCTCTGTAATAGTTTAAAATGGCTACTTTCTCAGTGGCAACGATTAAAACTTACACAATACATGTCAATGATACATCAAGATATAAAATATTGGCTCCCAGCTGACATCTGAAGAGTGTAGAAGTGGTAGGAGATGAATATTAGGATAACGAGATCTCAATAGCTTTACTCAGGGTAGTTTACGCAGAAGTACAAACTAATACAGCATATGATGAGAAAATGGTAACAGGGACTCAAGTCTTTAATCCAAACCCTTTTTATCTCCCTCAAAACTTTGTAGTAAACATGTTTACATTACTCTAACTGTAAAATGTACTGAATAACATAATATACATTATGGTCACTCACAGGAAGATAATGAAGTTCCAGTTCATCTCCACTAGGATGCATGGGACTGGATCTATGACTTGTTACTGCCTGAGCTGTATTTTTATTGGTATCTGCCAATCATTCTATTGAAATGAACATATTATGTATGCTCTGAAAATATACACGCTAAAATGCATGGCATTAACAATATAAAAATCCTCTCAGCCTTTGTTGGCCTCCTGGCCCAAACTCTTCACTATGAAAGAGATAGAGAAAATGGCACATCTATTTTCTTTATTATATCAGGTCTTAACCCAACATTAATATCAATTGAAGAAAATCAATTTTAAAAACTTCCCCCAAATGTCACATTATTCAAATAGTACATTTTATGACAACAGCGGCTATCTATTAAAGCAATAGAAGTAAAACACAGACGCCCCGTGTTGGCATTTCACTGCAAGGCATCTCCACTAATAAGATTCTGGCTCCACTTCTAGTTATAATGCACTCGTGAAATACTGGAAACCAAATATCAGTCAGATATTATAAAGCAGCTCCGAGGTCCATGACAGGCCCAGGATCTGCAGAGAAAGAAGTGCTGAGAAGTTGTGCTTCTTTCTCTCCCTCAAAAATAGGCACTGTTCTTTCCTTTCTCCTTTTTCTAGTTGTATTAAAGTTGCAATTTTGGAAAAGGAAAGACCTCACTACAAACGCTGTGCTTATAGCAAAATGGCAATAGACGTTTTACCCATCTCACACCTTTTACAACTTAACAAATGCCCCATGGAAATACTTATGCACACACACGGAACTGGACTTAAGATTCAGGTTGGATCCTCTTCTATTTTACATAATGTTTGATAAGACACTTTTTCTATGTGGTTTCCCTAATCAAATGTTGATTTCAAAGTTTACCCATTTAACCAATATTTTCTTTCCCCACCTTAATCAGTAACACTAACTATTAAGCCCTACAAAAGAGGTAAGAAAAAGAAGCTCCTACTTGGTCTTCCTTTATCAATGAACAAGTTTCCTATTTCAATTAAAATATTTTTGTAGGTCTACTTTTAAAGGGTTAAAACTTTCTCAAAATTTGGGCGTGGCGCCTATGGCTCAAAGGAGTAGGGTGCCAGCCCCAGCCAAAAACTGCAAAAAAAAAAATTTTTTTTTCTCAAAAATCTGAATGTTAGGCTTGGGCCCTTATAGCTCAAGTGCTATAAGGCATCAGCCACATGCACTAGAGCTGGCGGGTTCAAATCCAAACAGCAATGACACCTACAACCAAAAAAAAGCTGGGTGTTGTGACTGGCGCCTGTAGTCCCAGCTACTTGGGAGGCTGAGGCAAGAGAATTGCTTAAGCCCAGGAGTTGGAGGTTGCTGTGAGCTGTGATGCCACAGTACTCTACCCAGGGCAACAGCTTGAGGCTCTGTCTCAAGGGGAAAAAAAAAAAAAAGAATCTGTACATTAATATAGTGCTTTCCTTGTAAGCTTATCATTTTACTATAGATATGTGAATTCATTCATTTTAAATTCTTCCTTTCCACATTTTTTCTTCACAGTTTCCTTTTATTTAGAATTAGTCATTTTAGGCTTTCATTAAACCGTTTCAAAATTTCTTGCTAATTTACAGAAACTTATCCAAAGGATATTATGTTAAATAACTTGTGAAAACTTATAACCTAATAAATGCTACAGTTAGGAAATGTTAGGGGTTTCTCATCCCAGGAAAGGATTTATTTATTCTTACCTAACTTTGAATGTGTAAAGTTTCAAACTTTTCTTGCCCATTATTTTATACTCAAAACATTAGTTACTGTTCACCAATGAAAAGCCTTGGGGTACAGTTTTATGGTTAAATCATGTTATTTCACTTGCTAAATCAAATGAAGAGCCAAGTTCTGTTTTTCAAAGGACCATGTGATAAGTTTTCTGAGAAACACTGGGAAATTTACTTCTTAATCTCACTGGCAAAATTTGTGATAAGTAAATATTATCTCAATCCTCTCTAAAGCTGGCAAGAATCAATTCTGCATTCTTAGCTGGGTAAGTAACTTTGCAGGGATTTTTTTTCCCACTAAAGTGAACATATTCTTTCTATAGAAACTATGATCCATTCACTACACCAATGGCTAACAAACACCAATGTTTACTAGACACTACTTAATTTCTTATAGCAGTATCGGAACTTATCTGGGGAGTCTGACCTCTAATGCATTCCTGAGATTTTGATTACCTTGTAATATGTCAGACACTGAAGGGAAAGATTATATGATTCTAAATCTTTTCTTACTCTAGCATAATTTGGAAAAAATTGACCACCACCAAATCCTTTAAAAGATAACCAATATTTTCTAGTCACTTTTCAACTGATACCACTTAATGTATCATAAAATCCTTTTCATATCATTTTAAGCATCAATAATTTAGTGAATTCCTAATTTTAAATATTGAAGATGCTTACAACCTGGACATAATGTTCTAATGGTCACTTTGGTATACAAAAATTTTGGTAAGAATTGAGATATTAATGCATAAAATTTACATGAAGTATAATTCCCAATATTAATTTCAACTATTATAGCAGCTGAACTTTGAGGTTCTAGGGATCAATGCTCCTAGAAAGTAGAATTAAACATTTAGCTTTTAAACTAAATAGACATGCATATTAAAGCAGATAACACCTAAACTCAAGACTGAACTAGTCTTTGATTCTTATGTTAATTAAATCAAGTAATAAGATAGAAATGAAGACAATAATTATAAAAGTTTTTCTGTCAAGAAAATACAAGAATGCTATGGACAGGTGGGAAGAGATAAAAGGATTAAAGCCATGCTTTATAATTGTGGCCACACCCACCCACTGATTTCCTATGCTTTATGTGCAGATTTTTGGAATCTTAGCAAGGAGTTGCAGATATGAAAGATAAACCCTGAAGAGGCCTCAGTACAGACCACAGTGGGCGTAGGAATAGGATGCAAGGCAAAGACGGGCCTGAAGGTGCTGCCCAAAGGCTTGCTTAGAAGGGTGGGCTGTGATAAGGGTCTGTACAACAGTGTCCTTTCCTGGTGCTGCCATGATGGTAATTACCATAGAGTAGAGCACATTAAAATAGTATTCTCCTGCCTATCTCGTTTTCAGCTGAGGAATGAAGACAATAGATACTTTATTCCAAAGGGAGATAAATTACACTGGACAGTTTCCAAGAAGGTACGTAGAAGGGAGTTAGGAAATGCATCCGTGTTAGATTGTCGGGGATTTGGGAAGAGTCCCTGATGAGAGTTTCAGAAGAGTTTGCTTTTATCATCCTCTCCACGCCCAACATTGAAGAGTGGCCAATTTCAGTTAGACTTCAACTGAATGTTTCAAAGAATTTGACATAAATCCCAGTCTTAAGGAGTAGAGAGGATTGCCTTACATATGAAACGTAGAAGGAGAACAAGCAGTTTACTTGCACTGGCTACAGATTAAAAGGGAGTTGCTTTAGCAAAGGGCTTAGCTGTTTTTCCAGAGTTTGTTGAGTCTAGAATTGCACGACTGTTTCCCATCTGTGAGATCTGGGTCCCACCCATGAGAAAGGCAGCATGAGGAATACCTGGACTCTCTCCCAATGGGCCCCTTAGGGTTATTGAACCTGAATAGCCTGAAACTAAAGGCAATTTTTTCATCTGTAGGGCTCAGAGGCAGTAGAGTACCAAGGCAGTGAAGAATGTGCTTCCCAGGTCAAGGGAGTTCTAAAAAACTGTCTCCAAATGAACAAAGTCTAAGACCATATGTTCCCTTTCAGAGAAAGCCCAGCTCTAAGCACCTGCCAGGCTCAGACGTGTTAGAAAATGGATATACAGAATAAGATCTATGCTTTCCACCTGACTCCACTGTAGGAGGTTCATTATCCAAGAATAAGCAGGAAAGTGGTAGGAACTTTGTGATTTTCAATCAGGAATAGAGGAACTACTGCCTCCAACAAACAACGTGAAGGGACAATGGAGGACTAAATACTTTTTATTACTATAATCCAGGCATCTTGCTTGCTCAAAATGTTATGTTGGTTTCTACTTGCCTTTGGAGGCCACCCAGACATAAAGCATGGAAAAGTGAAAAAAAAAAAAAAAACTGAGTTAAATGTTTACCCCAAAGAAAATAACTTATAAACCAAAAGTTAAGTGGAGGGACTTGAAGTGACAAGTGTAAATGGTTCCCACCAGCAGCAGGAATAGAAGCATGGATACAGACTTCAGTTGTAGACAGAGGTGTCATAGATTCTCCATACCTAAGATGTGCTCTATAAGCTCAATTTCTGGAGACATATTGTCCAAATAATCTTAAGCACCGCACCATCTCTTATCCCCTTGAGTGGTAAGTGAGAATGTAAGTCTCACTCATAACTCTTAAACCTTCACCCATCTATTTCTTGCTGCAGAGGGCTTGCTATGTTTCCCAGGATGGAACACAGTGGCTATTCAGAAATGATCATAGTCACTGCAATTTTTAACTCCTGGGCTCAGATAGTCATTCTGCCTCAGCCTCCCAAGTAGCTGGGACAACAGGTATGTGCCACCTAAACTAGCTGTGTAATCAAGTTAATGGGTCCAGAATAGAATCTCAGTTTTAGTCACGCAGAACTTACACAATCGATTTTCTGTACTACATGTGTATTCAGGGTGAAATTCTGTTTGGGGATTTGCCATGAATGAGGTTTAAGACTGAATCTAGAATGTTAATGCTACTCAGTTACCAATCCAATATATTTGGAGCTATATCATAAAAATACATCCCACAAGTGTTTTACCTTTTCACCACCATCGAAAAAAAAATAAAACCTATTCAGATTCGCTCCTTTGATATCAATGCATTGACTAGAATATGCTATACCAAAATGGTAGTAATTTTTCCGAATATTGTAGTTATGATTGTTATAAGCCCACAGAGGAACTAGATCCTTTGACAAGTTTTAGGATACATTTTTGCACAGGTTACAAAATGCTTGACAGATTTAACCATCACTGGAATTGGCATGTTCTAGCCCCATTACAATAGACAATCCTATGTTTAAATGGAGTCTCATAACATTTTCCCTAGATGGGAAATGTCTTCCCACCTAAATGTTATAGAAGAGGCCTCAGCATTTGGGTATGAGAAAATAAGTTATTTCCTACTATTGTTTCTTTTAAACTACAATTTGATATTTTCATTCAAGAGCTATTTGTTAAGCAACTAATGAGTCAGCAATTGTAATAAATTTGAGAAGTAACAAGAACCTAAAACAGTCTACCTTTTATTATGTCTTTTAAAGAAAGCCTTTGATTACTTCTGAGTAATTTGATTACTATTAAAACGCAAGTTCTCATAGTTCACGAGTTTCACAACTCAGTTTTTCCCAGAAATATCCCTGTAGAGAATGGGAGTAGTTCCCTACCAGCTTAAAGGCTATAAGTGACTACATTTTAGGGGCAAAAATTTACCTAGAATCTTGTATAGTAGGAACTTCATATGTTTTTCTTTCAATATATAAATTGAGATAGCAAAAGTATTATTCAAAAATCTATAGTTTATGTGTTATCACCCCAAATTTCACAAATTGTGATGGCCATACAGTTGTTTCTTTAAACAGCAAAACAATTCAAAATAGCATCAATTTGCAAAAGGTTTGGCAGCTCCTGTTTTCCTTACAACTAGTGAGAATATATTCACAGCACTTAAAGCAAGCATTTTTCTTTCCATCGATTTAAAACAAATCAAATTCAATTTAGTCAAGACTAAAACCTGCGATGGTGTCTCGCATATTTTTTGCTTCTAACAGTTCTTTTGGCTTTGTTTTGATTCTGCAAGGATTTACCTGAAGTTGAATATCTGGTCCTATCTGAACTTTTTTTTTAGTTTTATTTTATTTGTGAAATAAGCCAGTCATAGACAAATACTGCATGATTTCACTGATTAAGGCATCTATAATAGGCAAATTCATAGAATCAGAGCGGAATGATGGCTGTCAGTGGCTTGGGGCAGGGAAAATGGAGAGGGACTGAGCAAGTTTATTTACTGCTCTTGTTTTTACTTTCTCAGGGGTAGTGTTAAGATTTTTCTAATAAGATTTTTCTAAAAGCAAAATAATACAAAAGGGATCAAAACAGAGCCAACTTGGTTCTATATTTTCAAAATGATGAGGGGAAAAAGGAACACAGGAATATCATTTGAGTGGAAGATAATAGAATATAAATCCATTCATTCTACAAACTTGATTAGTGTTGTTTTAATTGGTACCGACTCCTATTGAGATAGGTGAATGTATTTAAATTGCATCTCTTCCTTGTCAATGGATGACCAATATGTTAAATCTAGACACATTTTATGTTTTCAAAGGGAAAAGTGAAATGGTAGCTTGAAAATCACAAGAAAAATGCTGCTGCAAAGTGAATAATGGAACAACGTAGCATCCAGGACTATAGAAAGAACCAGAGACTCTCAAATACTAACTGTGGATGAATTCTGACAATACTATTGATCTGAAAACAACCATTGAGGAATCTAGCTATGTAATGTAACCTGCTTGATTCTCATTTTCATTTTTCTATTATATGAAAGGTTGTATCTCATAGAGACTTTATAAATACTTGAGATAATCATTAGCAGGCTATGTGCAATAAACTATATGGGCCTTTATGCATGGACATTCAACATTCAACAGAGGATACCATCCTGTAGTGCCTACCACATGCCAGACGTTATGCTACCAAAATAGCTCTCCATCACTCCAAATTGAAAGATTTTACAAATAAATTAGCATTCTTAGTGTGCCAGGGAGGCAGTTGTTGGACCCCAAGGTGAGAGGCAATTCCAAGCAGAGGACAACGTTAGTGAGAAGGTGTTTTGCCACTGTTAAAGCAGTTTCCTTTTTACAGGGGAATGCTTCTGGCCATCCTGACAAGGTACTAACTAAAACTAGGAGGAACTTATATTCACACTGCCCTGGCTTGATTTCGGTGAAGTCGAGTTCCCAGTGCTCTTCTGGATTGGTGCCCCTGGATTGTTGTGTTTATCTTGTTGCATGGGAGGCATCTGGAGGCTGCATCCTTAGTCCGTTTTTGGAGACAAGGAAGGTACAGGTACTTGGAGATGAGTTGGCTAAGTTCTGTGGCCCCGAGGTGAGTTCCCTGGTGCGACTGGTTAACAAGTTGTTGTTCTAATGTTTCCGGGAGGACAGGGCGACCGTCTGGGCAGATAAGCCAGTGCCGGGGGCCTGTTAGACAATCTAGGTGCTTGCTTTTGTCTCGGTCTGTTTCTGAATAGGCTGGCGATGGTGGTAACAGGTGGTCCAGCATGACTGGAAGGACGAGGAGGGGACCCTTTAGGGCAGCTGCTTTGGCTGCTTGGTTGGCCAGCGTATTTCCCCTTGCAATGGGCGAGTCTGCTTTTTGGTGTTCGTGGCAATGGATGATGGCAAGCCAGTCTGGCAGCCAGATGGCTTCCAGCAGGGCCAGGATTTCGTCTTTGTTTTTAATGTCCTTTCTGCCAGAGGTCAGGAGTCCCCTTTCTTGGTAGAGGGCTCCATGGACAGGGGCTGTCTGTGTATATGTTGGCTGCTTTCCCTTTGGCTAATCGTAGGGCTTGTGTAAGGGCGATTACTTCTGCCTTCTGAGCTGAGGTCTCCTGCCCCAATCCCTGTTCCCAGAGGACTTCCATGAGAGAGGTAACCGCTGCCCCTTATCTTTATGAATGTAGCTACTGCCATCTGTAAACAGGTCTAAGTGGGCAGCTTCGAGGGGAGGGTGTCCTTCAAATCTAGTCGCAGATAGGAAAGTGTGTCTCGTGTGCCCAAGCAATTATGAATGGGCTGTGCCAGGTCATGGTCAGGTAGGAGGGTGGCCAGGTTTAAGATGGCTGTATTGAGAAAAGTTACTGGGGGAGGGTCAAGAAGCAATACCTGGTACTGTGTGACCCGGGAGTTGGAAATCCAATGGTCAGGGGACTTCGGAGGAGACCTTTCACAGCATGGCCCCCAACCACTTGTAAGTCTTGGCCCAGGGTCAGCTTCCTCCTAGGATCATGGGGTGGTGGTCCTGGAATCCCTCCTTCCGTACAGTGAACATTACTTCAATCACGTATTGAACTCTGTGATCAGTTTCAGACTCATGCAGAATGTTTCAAAAGGCTTCAAATATGGCATCAATTCCTCTGGGTGACACTTGTGTTCATTTCAGGCCACATTCCTTGAGAAAACCAATGGCTACTTCAACACTATCATCTGTTGGTCTCTCCAGGAGCAAACACTATCATCTGTTGGTCTCTCCAGGAGCAAAGTGAGCATCTCTAAGCATAACACCTCGTGTGCCACATTGTGGTTAGGAAGATGCGCCACAAGTTTTGAAGCAGTCAGGCAGAGTTGCTTCTCTTTTCTTTGATATCCTTTTCGAAAATTAAGACTTAACCTTCTGAGGATTAATTCGCCAATCTGTGGAAATTCTGAGTTGAGGATTGCCACTAATGCTGCATAGACATGAGTGAATATCGGAGATGCGCTCTGTGCTTGTAAAATCGATCTGGACAGCAGACCTCTTCCTCGAACTATGTTTTCTTTTAGAAGCTCTGGAACAATACTTATATTGGAAATGTTCAGTTTGTTTATGAGACCATTGATTGGCTTCTCTAGGGCCTCCTGGCTCTGGTATGTTAAGATGTGTTTGTCTGGAATGTGTTCCTGCATCCTCCCGAGCTTTGCAGGGGGGATGTGTGCTCCAGCAGTGCAAGTGAGAAGCGGATCTGGCTCCTCTCTTCTCTTCTTTGCCAACATAGAGAAACTCTGTCTCAAAAAACAAAAAATAGAATGCTCTGGAGAAGGACCTGGTCAACTCCCTGGAGCAGAAGAGACCTTGATTTTAAGGACAGTATAGAAAGGATAGTGTACTCTCAAAGTCGGTAGAGGGCAGACTACTGCAATAAGGAACAGCAGCCCCCCACTGTTATGCTCCATCCTTTATACTAATCCCTAATGATGTATTTTTTCCTTTTTTTTTTTTTTATCTTGAGACAGAGTCTTAAGCTGTCACCCTTGGTAGAGTACCATGGCTTCACAGCTCTCAGCAACCTCAAACTCCTGGGCTTAAACAGTTCTCTTGCCTCAGCCTCCCAAGCAGCTGGGAATACAGGCACCCACTGCAGTGCCCGGCTATTTTTTGATTGTTGTTTGGTGGCCCGTGCTGCATTCCAACCCACCAGCTGTGGTGTATGGCGCTGGCACCCTGCCTCTTGAGCTACCGCCATGGAGCCTCCCTGATATATGTTAAGCCGGGGGTAGTATTGCATGAATTTTCCGGGATGGGGTAGAGAATTCCCAGAACTGGGAACCTTCCCCTTTCCTGATCTTGCAGACTATCTTCCAGGGTTGTCATGGCATTTGTAAACTCTCCTAGTGCTGGTTGGTATGATTTTTACTGTAATGAAGGTAATTCATTGAGGGATGCTGTCCCTCACTTGTATGCATACGCTGCAGAGGATGCTGAGGGCTGGTGAGAGAGGATACTGGAGAGGGGCGAGGTCCGGGAGAACAGGGCTTCTCAGGGAGACCACGAGGATGCACCTGCAGGGCCCTCTCCATGGTGACTCAGCTCTTGGGAATTTATAGGCTCAACTTCCTGCAACATGAAAGTTTCCAAGTTCTGTGAAATCCTGTAGTTCTGTGGGGGCTGGAGTAGCATCTCCCGCTTGATTCAAAATGGCCAATGGGAAGGGTGCCTGTGGGGTGGAACTTTTTGACTGTCAATAAAAAGGGAAAGACCAAGCCAGTCAGGGAACATGGCCATTTGGAAATCTTCTATGCCGTAAGCTCCCAGCAGATGAAGAAAGCCCTTTCTCTTATAACTCTTGTGTTTGGGTGCTCTTTCTCTCCGTTGGGCCTCGTCTTCCTGCAACACAGTCATCCTTCATATCCATGGGGGACTGGTTCTAATGTAGTTGAAATTTCTGGGTTGGCTCTTTAATCTCCAGGTTTGAAGAATGAAACCATGAAACCGTGGACCACGTGAGTAAGTGAAAGGACAGTTTACTGGAAGATAAAAGTTTAAAAAGGGGACCAGAACCTTTGGCAGAGAGGAGGGTTCCTCCTATCCTGTAGGCAGGGAGGTTTGGAATATAAATCTGGAACATGTCATAATCGGCCAGGAGCCTGTAGACAAAATAATCCTAAAATTAGCAAAGGAATGGCATCTTTGCTGTCCTTGCCCCATGCCAGGCATTAGGGTATGTGCTCCCTGCTCCAGGAGGAACTGCCCAGATGAGATGCAATCAAAGTTTTTCATGACCTTGCTTGGGCCTAGAGACCACCACCCAGAAAGGGCCTGCTGTGTTTAGAGATAGGGGTCTGTGATGAGACTGAGTTTTGAGTGCACCTTGGCCTAGAAAACAGGGGTCCCTATCTAGCCCCAAATGGTGAAACCCTGTATCAATCCTCCCTCTCCGAACAGAATCTCTAACTGCCATTAGGGAAAAGGGGTGCCGACCGCTCCAAACTGCTTCCTGCTGAATATGGACGATGACAGAGGGGCAGTTAGGGGTTCCTCGGAGGAGGGTGATCCAGGGGTCCACAGTAAAGGGAATCTGGATAGATTGTGGTCAACCCTGACTACTGAGTGGTCAATATTATGATACCTAGAGGGACAAAAATTATAGTCTGTAGTACAGAGGAACTGTAGTACATGCAGGCTACACTGGATGCAACAGAACAATAGTATTGTAGAATAACTCTTACGCTGATAACTAAGGCTCTGAACCAATTTAAATTAGATAACTAAGACGACAATTAACAAAGATCAAAACTGAAAAGCTTTCTCTTCAGGTGACATCATGCAGTCCATTTTGTACTGGCTATAAACATGCATAATCAATAGTTGCTAATTATTATTATTTTTTTTTTTTGAGACAGTGTCTCAAGCTGTCCCCCTGGGTAGAGTGCCGTGGCAGCTTACAGCAAACTCCAACTCCTGGGCCCAAGTGAGTCTCCTGCCTCCACCTCCCAAGCAGCTGGGACCACAGGCGCCAAGCCAAGTTGCTAATTTTCTAAGATGGGTTCCCAGACTCCAGCAGATTCTGTACTGAAGGTGCTAATAGCTTGTGAGGTGGCATTCAAGCCTTTCACCATGGCATGAGCTAGTTGACCCATCTCAATATTTAATTCAATTGCCATAGCTGGCATCACAAATAAAATATATTCAGATGGACTGAAGTGGATGTCACTCCAGCCATCTTCTGGGAATTAGAATCTTGGGCCTGCCACGTCCTTCCAGTTCAGATGTTATTTAGGTCCCATGTCCTAGGCAAGAAAGGTACTAACCTCCCAAGAAAATAGGGTCCTCCAGTAGCATTAGCCAGAAAATAAGAAAGCCTGTTGCCCACAGAGCAAAAACCATCCTTTAGAAATTTTAGTATGCATATTGGCATAGGATATGGTGATTACCTTATGACCTTGGAGCACACTAGTCAAACTGACACAGGAGGGGCAGCAACCTGAGAACTTTTTTTTTTTTAGTTAAATGATAGCTGTGTACATTAATGCAAACATGGGGGACAGTGTAGTTTTTTTTTGTTTGTTTGTTTGTTTTTGAGACAGAGCCTTAAGCTATCCCCCTGCGTAGAATGCCGTGGCTTCACAGCTCACAGAAACCTCCAACTCCTGGGCTCAAACGAGTCTCTTGCCTCAGCCTCCCAAGTAGCTGGGACCACAGGCGCCCGCCACAACACCCGGCTATTTTTTGGTTGCAGCCATCATTGTTGTTTGGTGGGCCCAGACTGGATTCAAACCAGCCACCTTGGGTGTACGTGGCTGGCGCCTCAGCCACTTGAGCCACAGTCGCCAAGTCAGTGTAGTGTTTTCATATATAATTTGAAATATTTTCATCAAACTGGTTAACATAGACTTTATGTCATTTAGTTATTGTGTTAAGACATTTATACTGTCATTTTAGAAAGATTCACTTATACCCTTATAAGACAGACCATAGAGGTGATCTTTCCAATCACCCTCCCTCCACCCATCCACCCTTCTCTCCCCCCTCCCCACCCCTCCCCACCCCCTCCCCCACCCCTTCCCCTATTGAGAACTTTCATAACTGTCCCCAGGTGTTACTGTTTTGAGGCTGCAGAAAGTGTATCATTGAGGCATTCACCTCTGGGGATAAGCTTCCCTTGACTTGTCCAATTGCCCCCACCCATACAAATCCTCATAGGTGAGATTAGGGTATTATCAGGGTCTGTGAGGATGGCTCAGTGTGATGAGGCCAGGCCTTAGGTTCTGTTTTAACTGTTGTGAGAAGTAAAAAGATGAACAGATGGAACATAGGTTTATTCCTTTTACCAGTCCTTATACCTCTAGGGTTAACACTTGTCTTTAATTGGGGAAGGCACAGGAACCTGTCCCATAGTAGTCACATAAATTGCTGTTCCTGTTTTAACCACTATTATCTCTTCTCAGGAGCAGAGTTAAGACTTTTAGGTATGACTAGAAAGACATGAGAGAATACCCAATTTCCCCAACTACACTGAGGAAAGATTTGGTAACCAGCCTTCCAGACACCACCCTGTTGATGGTTACTGACTTGGAGGTCAAGAATCCAGGACTTGAGAAGCGCAGAAGAGAAAGTTCATCTCCTGGCCTTCCGGTCAGGTGCACCTGGGGCTCTCAGGCAGTAATGAGATAAGTGGGCCAGAGGCTGTCCCAGACATCTGTAACCAAGCTCAGGGGCCAAAGGAGTTCCCATTCCTTAAGGCGTTCACCTCGTGGGAGGCACTGATCTCCAAGAGTCACCCCTGGATACCAGAAAAGCCTCGCCTGCCAGGCCTGCACCATTGTGACCAGAGTTGCTACCTTGTTCTTCTCTCCTTTTTCCTGCTTTAATTAAAAAAGACCAGAGTGGTCTCTTTTAGGAGGTTTTCCAAATTAGGGTTAGGAACAAGAGCCAATTTTTATAAGTTCCTCCTAATGTCTAGGGCCATTTGAGTAATGAATTTATACTTTAAAATAATTTGGCCCTCTGAAGAGTCAGGGGTAAGTTGGGTATATCTTTAATGCCTTTCGAGGTCAGCTAAGAAAAGCTGAGGGACTTTTGTCTGGACTGACAATAGGGAGCTCAGAACAATTGTCAGAATCCCTCTTGGGTTTTCAAAGGTACCTGTTTCTGTGGGGTACCTGGTCTATTTTCAGGGAATATACAGTTACAAAACAAGTCCCTCCATTTTTTAGCCTTTCTTAGGCTTAAGGTCAATGCTTAGTCAACTTCTCAGGTTAAACCATTGTCTTGAGCAGGCATCCTCAAACTACAGCCTGCAAGTCACATGCAGCCCACCTAAGACATTTATCCAGACCACTGGGTGTTTTTGCTGCTGCTGCCTGTCCTACTTAGGAGCCAACTCATCCCAGGGCCCACAGTTCAGCCCTCCAACGGTCTGAGGGACAGTGAACTGGCCCCCTGTTTAAAAAGTTTGAGGACTCTTGTTAATTCTTAGAAGACATTTACATATTTATCAGAATCATCTGAAAAGTTTCTCAAACCACTCTTAATTTGTTTCACTTCAGTTAAAGAATATGGGGCACGCAA
The DNA here is from genome assembly GCA_963575145.1 of Galago senegalensis. Lineage (NCBI taxonomy): Eukaryota > Metazoa > Chordata > Mammalia > Primates > Galagidae > Galago > Galago senegalensis. The sequence continues at coordinate 48,638 of CAUYTI010022442.1, forward strand.
GCAGTTTTCTATCACCTCCTCTGAGATTGGCTTTTTTAGGGCCATTCTCTTGCTCCCCTAAAGGCAGGCAAGGGGTCCTTGGTATGTCCAGATAAGATAGCTGTGACTCCCTTGGAATTATTATTATTATTATTATTTTTGAGATTGTCTTGCTTTGTCATCCTGGGCAGCATGCCATGACATCACAGCTCACAGCAATCTCAAACTCTTGGGCTCAAGCAATTCTCTTCCCTCAGTTTCCCAAGTAGCTGGGACTAAGGTGCCCACCACAAACCCAGCTCCCCCCACCCCATATAGGGTCTTGCTCTTGCTCAGGCTGGCCTCAAACTCCTGAGCTCAAGCAATCTTCTCACTGCACCTCTCAGAGAGCTAGGATTATAGGCATGAGCCACTGTGCCAGGTCCTTGGGAATTTCTGGGTAGCCCCACACACCACTGAGGCTAGAAGGGCTATTTCCCCTTTAGCAGCATAAGGCTGTGAAAACAGAAAAATTAAGCTTTGTAGAGGACACCAAGAGCTAGATGACCTCCGAGGAAGATGACTTGCCCCTGGGGAGTGACCATGGGGCAATTTTTCTGCAGGTGTTCATTGCAGCGACAGAGCCCCAGACCTTGGGGATCCTAGACACACAGTCATTCTCTAATACTCCCCTCACCTGTCCGGTACGTCTCAATAAAAGGCTACTGTCGAGGTTTCTCAAACCCTGCAATCAAGGTTAGCCTGCCTCCTGCAAACTTGTACTTCTCTAATCTGCAACAGGCCCAGCTCCTTCCTGCAGCAATCAAGACCAGGGCCATAGAGGTCTTGACAGGCCTTCTTTCCTTAGCGGTTCCAATACTTATAAAATGCATCCTAGCTTCATAGTGGGGCCCTCAAACACGAGGAGGAATTCTCCATTTACGAGAGAAGATACAGCCAACACAGGTCTGACCATCTTCACTCTGCCCACTGCTCCAACCATGGGCTCTCCCCATCCCCTATCCTGTGGGCTGCAGAAGCCCACCCACTCTGACCATAAGGGTGTCCCCTTCATGGGATCAAGGAGGCCACTTGCTCCAACCACAAGGACATCCCCTTACATGTTGGAAGAGCCTACTGAGGTGTTTGATCACCTTCTTGCAGGGTTTTTTTTTTTTTTTTTTTTTTTTGCCATTTTGCTATTTGGTTTTTTTTCCCCCTTTTTATTAAATTATAGCTCTGTACGTTAATTATGGGGTACAATGTGCTGGTTTTATATATAATTCGAAATCCTTTCAAACTGGTTAACAAAGCCTTCACCGTTACAAAAGACAAGACTTTTATATTCTACACTTAGTAGATTTAGCATGTGCCCTTGTAAAATTCACCAGGGGTGTCTTAGACTCTATGTAAAAACTTGTATTTCTTTCATAGATCAACTGCCCATCTGTGCTGTGAACCTCCCTTTGCTCTCCAGGTGTATTGTCTACCTTTCTCTCCCCCAGGGGCTGATCAGCAGGGATAACCTCCCTGTTTCCTTGCTCTTTGTCTTTCAATAGGTTCAGCCTCTGGGGAAACCCAGCTGGATACTAATGGAAAGGAGTAGAGTGACATTCAATTCTTTGATCCCCTGCTTCACTCTCCCTGAAGTTGCCTTGGGCTGACTGGGGCCCTTTAACTATTTTCCCTGCAGCTAGTAGATGCCTAACCCTTCCCTTTCCCGCCATCTCCACCTCCTCCCTGCCCTCCATTCAAGTATTGGGGTAAAATCAGCCAGGTTGAAATAAACTCTTTGTGGTTCCCTTAAGCCCTGTAAAAACTGACCATTTTGAAAACATGGTTGAACTGTCATAATAATTTATTCCTATTGGAACCCTAACCGATAAAACATCTTGCTCTAAAAACTAAATTCATAAAGTTTTCCCCAAATGTTTTTCATTTCCACACCTCTGTTAACAAAATAGCAGTATATCTGTCCACGTTATTATGACGTCTTATACTAAAAGCAATATCTTTACTGAGGGAATTTTAATAATCTATTTCATACATATCATTTTACTTAATCTCACAGCCTGTGCATCATTACTTTTGTACAGATGACGTTTGCAACACCATGGCTCAGGTCATCTGGAACGATACATGTGACTTCCCTTCCCTTATCTGCATGACTAATTGCTCATTTATTCCCATTTTCTCTTAGTGCTTCATAACACATTTAATATCTCCCATAATTTCTACCTCTATACTATACAAATAAAGCCCCAGGCTTCCCACCATTCACTTCTAGCTCTACTCACTTACATCATTTTATCAGTAGTTATAACCTTGTTTAAAGCTCTAATGTTTGTCTAGGATCCAAACCCTACAGGGACTTTCATAACCCATTAACAATTTTCATGGCCCACAATTGTCTAGTCTTTAACTCTGCATTTCCGTAAAAATAAATTACTACGATACAGCTGTATCTGTTTTTCCTGTTCATCTTATTCTTTTTCTCCTGTATTGGAGAAATTCTCACATTTTTAGAAACTGATAAAATGTCCCACCTCCCTTTAAAAAATCCAGTTAAAATACCACCAAGTTTTTAGGTTTCCTCAACCAAAGGCAATGATTGTGCTCTCTAAACCCCCAAAGCATTTCCACACTTATCCATTCCCCTTGTCACACTGTTCTTTTCCATCATCTGTGTATATTTTATGTACTGACATACTTCTGGTATCTGTTAGATTCTTCAGATTAAGGAATGTGTCTTACTCGAGTTTACAGTATTCAGCTAATCTTAACTAAGATGATTAGGCTCAGAGAAAATGGTATTTGTAATTTTTTTAAAACAGTGTTAACTCAGCAACTGATGAATAGTTCAATTTTTTTGATTGCTGATTTTAACTGTGCCTTACACAGTTCTAAGTACAAAACCCTACTTTCTACCCTTTAAAAACATCTGAGGCAGATTACATAACTCACCAGTAACCTTCAGCAGGGAAAATATAATTCAAGAAAAAAGTTACAATTCTTTAAAACATTTTCTAAGAAATGGTAAAAGTGAAGGCCTATGTATGTAAATATATCCTAAATATGTATTTTTACTCTATCACGTTCTAATATCAAGAATAGAGCCATCATTCTTCAGTCTTAATAGAAAGCAAAAAAAGATACTGTATTTTATACTAATGCTGTGAAATCCTTAATACGTAAGTAGATATGATAAAATTTCATTTCAGTTACACAAGGAGCTTCTTTCTCATATATATTTGTATATTACTTTCCATTAATAAATGAAGTATCTATTCTTTATCTAAACATCAGGTAACCAGAAAGAAACAGTTTATCTAACCATCCATATCCTTCCCTGCAAATAAAAAAAATAATAATAATGTTTATAAATGCCAGTCTTCATATTCCCCTTCTTTTCTCCCAAATACAAGCCCCAGTATCAGGCCAGTCATGTAATTTGCCTTCTGACTTGAGTGCTACCTCAATTCAATGTTTCGTATTCTAAGCTACATATGTTCCAACCTTTGTCAGATAATTTAACTCTTCAGATGAGACAACATTCAATATACAGAATATAACCATATTGAAGAGATTATCTTACCTTTGACTACATAAACTCAGTTTGACATAGAGTGATGTTCCTTCCACTTCTAACCACATTTATCCTTGCTCTGAATTACTGGATAATGCTGTGTTACAGGTGGGAACCAGCTTCCTCAGGTTCACAAGTGATTTAAGAATGAGCCAGAATACATACAGCCAGTTGTGGTTTTTAAGAATGGTCACTCAAGAAGCTATAATTAAGCTTGTTTTGCTTTGCTCTTATGTAAGAGCTTAGTGAAAATCTGGCTTTACTCTGCCTGTCCCACCACCACACAATTTAAAAGGAAAGAGACATTGTCTTGTGTGTGCAAAGCACTGTGCTATATTACATGCATTACTTCCTTGTAATCCTTTTACAAAAATGTATTTTGTAAATGAAGCTCAGGGAAGCTAGCAGGTTCCCAGGGGCATATAAGGGAAGAAGTCAGCAGGGTGGGATTCTCAAGTCTAAGTCTTTTCCATACTTCACGCTGCACCCCGAGGACAACTTGGTGAGATTGAGAATGAAGGCAGTTTCTCACAAATGGAAGCATCTTCTCAGGCTTATGTGGTGGTTAGCTGATAAATGAACCCCTCAAAAGCTTTTCTTTGTAGCACTGGAGATTTTATGGTGTGACGACTCCTGCTGTCATTAATATCAGTCTACCAACATGTAGTCACCAAGTGTGGACTTGGAAAAAAATATACAAAACTGGATCTTCTATGTTGGTGAGAGCTAGTTCCAACTCACAATTAGGGTTCCAAAAGAGGAACCAGTATGACATCAAGGAACCCTTAGGATGTTGGACAATTGCATTTAGGTTAAGTGTTGAACTTAGAGAAGCAGAGATGGTAACTTTTGATCAGATGGTACATGCCCAGTCAGAAATGAACTTTCTTCTGATAAACAATTACTTCCGGCAGAACTAAACCATTTTCAGAGGACAATGCTCAGTTTTTGCTATAGAAATGTATTTTTCAGAGAGCTGCACTAAGCAGCAAAACGAGATAAAATACTTCACAAAAGAGGAAAAGATGGAGAGGGGAAAGGACATGTATCTAGATATAGCAAAAGAAAATTACAGGAAATGTTACTGCCAATGCTTTCAATTTTGGATAGTAGTATATAAATTCATATTCACAGGTGTACACAGTCACAGAATATTTTATTAATCCAATGAATACTCTTTGGGCAACCCCCATAACAGCCTCCTGCAATATCCATTAAGGAGAGAGAAAAATAAAACAGTATATATAACTTGAAAAATGGTTTATATTCCATTAGTGCTTAAACTTTTTTAAAGTTCAAACTAGTATTTTTTAATGTTATAAATTATAGAAGAAATCTGCCTTATAGTAATTTATCTAGGGCCCCCACCACATTTTTTAAGTTATACCTTGAAAACCTAAGTGTCAATTAGTCCCTCAAACATTTCTTGAATGCTTACTACATATAGTAATATTCCAGAAAATAGAATGGTTTTCTAAGTTATTTTCCTTTCCCACAGGAGATTTATATTTTAATTCAGAAGGGAGGCAAACCTATGCACAAAGGTAAAGTTTGGGTAATTTCAGGTCCCAAGGTACACTATTAAAATGAATCTGGCTGTGTGACAGAATGACCAGGTAACAACTTTGACCAGAGCAATCAGGAAAAGAGTACCTGAGGATGTGGACTGGAAGAGATATCTGAAAACCCTACCGCCTAATGCAGCCAGTCGCATCAATTACTCCTCCAGTGGGTTAGACCACACTGCTTTGGGGACCAGCTATGAACTAAGAATTTCAGGCTGAGGAAAAAAAATGCAAATGCCCTGAGGTGAAGATGAGATTGAAATCTCTCTGCATCCACAAAGAAGGTTCACTAGAACCCAGTGATAATGAGGATGAGAGAGAGATAAAGCCAGAAAGTGCTGCTGAAACACCGTGAACAGTCTTATAGGCCTTGCTAAATAATTTGGAGTGGGTTCTAATTCTAAAAGGGAGTCATTAGGCCATCTTAAGTTGGAAAGTGACACAATGTGCTTTGTTTTTTTAAAAGACCATTCTGCTGACTACTGCAGTCGCCCTTTCAACAGATGACAGTGACCTGAAACAGGATACAGCAAGAGACCTGAAGCCGCAGGGATGACATACACAGGCCTTAGAGCTAAAGAGGACATGTGCAGGCTCAGCCTATCAGAGAAGGCTCCCTGGGTCAGTAGCTCACCTGCTCACGGAGGGACTGTCTCCTCTAGCCCGAACTCATTCTCATTGTATCATTATCTGAAATTACTTTATTAGTTTACTCATTTGGTATTTTTCTACCTTTGCTAGAATCCAGGGCCTTAAGTGCTGCATACTTCTCCATCTTACAGACGCATCTACAGCACACAAAACAAGGCCTAAAACATACGTATGCATGAAGTGAATGAATGAAAAAATTAAGGACAACTTCTCCCCAGTCATTCTTGTTTTATATCTTGGGCCACGTAGAACAGTCCTTATTCCACAAGAAAGCCCTTTAAAATGAGTGAATGCAGCTACCTTATTTTTATATTCTTAAAGTGATCCGTTTATATACTTTTAGTTTCCTAAATATTCTAATTGATTTTTAAACTTTGACTTATAAAATGCAAATATTATGTGGGCTTCTATGTATTTATACACAAAGGTATATAAATTAGTAATGGAATTATATATAATTAACACATTATCTATAGCTGATTTCAACTGCCCATCTTACATCATCATTTTGAAAGTTATGATGGGTAATAAAAGAAATTTTCATTGCTGTGAATCAGGTCAACGTATATCTTCCCATGGAAACAATTTAATTATCTCTAAGGATAGGACTCAGCAGTAGGCACTGCTAGTTGTCACCCACAACGTTTTTTGCAACAAAAGTCTGGTTAACCCAAGCCTATCCTGTAAAACTGTACAACCATTTGGCCACGTGTTTTGGTAATCAGATTTACAATCAGATAAAAATAGAAGCATTGTGTAAGAGTTCAGCGAAGACTGCCACAGAAAACTGGCTGTTAGGAGGAGGGACTCTATTTTCACTTTTTATTCACCGTCTGTCACCTTCCACCTTTCCGCTACTTGAAATGTGGAAGTAACGTGGTTGTAATATTACCCAACAGGAGCTCTAGAGCTATCTTGGACCAGGAGGCTCCTTTAACCATATACTATGAATGGCAGAATGGAAAAATTGAAGGAATCCCAGTCTCTCGTGACCAGGAGGCATCATAGCAGCTTTCAATCACTTCTGTGAGAGAGAAGCTTCTCAGTCTGTTTTTGTTATTTGGCATTTTCTGCTGTGTGCAGATGAATCTAATCCTAAAGAATCTATCAATTCCTGAATTTCTGTTGGTAGTGCTTTACCAATTTACTGTCTTTAAAAATTGTACTGTATTCACCAAAAAAACTGATAAAATTTTACTATGAGGAATGGAAAAATCAGATCTACTGCCTTATATGTTGATGATGAAAAACAGTACTGGTCAAATCCTAAATCCTCAACTCTAGCTCTGCTCTATTTTTCTTTATCTAGTTATTTTCCTTTCCTTGTGACTTAAGTACATTATAGATTACAACTGCTGATTTTTTTGCTTGATGGAAAATAAAGATAATCATGTTTATCAGTGAAGAAATATCATGTATAGACATACTTATATTTTTCCTAGATTTAATAACTGCCACGTGAGTGTTCATGGTCACTGATGTTTAAGATAATTTTTAAATAACTAAATCATTGAGTGACTGAACATATGGTAGGTTGAAAGACCACAAGGAAAATATGTGGTTGATTCACATTCAGTGTATATGAACTTCGTCTTCCTCAGCTTACAGTCTTCCTAATTTTATCGGAATTTATAGAAAATATTAGCCATTAAATTTTGTCTCTACAACCCCAATACCTACAATAATACGTCTATATGTATGCCAATATTCTGTGCTTCAAAAATACCTAACATCAAAATCCACAAAACCACAAATTAACACTAAGGTGACCTGCAGTGTGTGTTCTAAAGTAACTTACCCTCCATCAGGGGACACAGACATAACACACACGCATGAAGTAGCCTGATGGGAGTACACAGCGTGTAGAAACAGCTATGACCGCACATGGGGGATGAACTAAATACGCATTGACACTGGAGAAAGTGAGACTATTTTAGTTATTCTCTGAAGGATGATGAGAAGTCAGCAGGTAAACAGAGTTACTAAACCAGAAGGAATGCCTTGAACATGGACAGGGAAGTAAATAAAATCGACTTTCCCTGGTGTTTTTCCAATTGCAAACATCAGCCTAACACACCAACGGTGCCATCGCAGGTAATTTCGTGAACCCTATCCGTTTTATTTTAAATACCCACTCTTGATACACCACCTCCTGTACATCTAGCCTATTGAATTCACTATTTTCAATTCATTCGATCCATTAATCACTTTCCTATATATCAGGTTTTTCTGGAGCTTTACATGGGATTGCAATCTAATTGGTGCTATGTGGTATTAACAAAAGATGTTAGTAAAATGAATAAAGAGAGTAAGAGACTAAAGAGAATCCTAAACATAGGTTTTATCCTTGAAAGGCACGGTGGTATTTTATCGATTTAAATTATTTTGACTTGGAATTCTGTTCCAATATCCATTTTGGGGAAACAGCTTTATTTTATTTTTGTACATGCAGTATAAACATCCTTTTTTCAGACAATAAAAATGACCTGCCATATGCCATCATAAAGCTAGTCAGGCTTTATTTTTATTAGTTTACATTACATCCTCACAGTTAGGGAGATCTGGAAAAGCTTGACAATCCAATTATATCAGTCAGCCAAAACTAGTTTTTCGATGCATTATCTTAATAGATCTTACATATTCCAGCTATAGTCATTTTTTCATAAACAATGAAAAATTGGGGTGGTTTTCGTGTATCACAAGTAATAATTCCGCAGTAGAGAAAGCAGCAGTGGGTGGTCAGATGAGCCTCTCCATAGAGCGGACTGCACCTTTGAGGTGTTGTTCATTGCCAAAGTGTCATTACATACGGTCTCTACAGATGTATGAGGAGTAAGGCATATGTGAACTCTGCTCAGCTCAAACACATGGTGTAAAGAGCATTGTCCTCTTGAGGACCTTTCTACACTGCATTCAATGACAGCTGTCAGCTGTGAGCATAATTATAAGTTTTCATTAGTTTGAATTTCATTCAAACCAATCTTCATTTATTTGAAGGCGAATATGAAAATGGGCATATGGTAGCTGCCCATCAGTGAAACTGCCGAAAGATCATACCTATAAACTTAAAGACAGATGTATACATGTAAAACGGCGCATGTCTGTGCTACACACAGAGCTTTTCACTGTTACCTTTGTCTTGAGTTCTTTGCTTAGGCATCTATCAGTGAATTCCTATCAAGCAGGTGTTTATGAAGCTACAATTTATAATCTGATTATTACTTGTTGGAAGAAAACTAGAATGTGCATACAAGTGAGTGCTGAGGTATTTATTATCCATTGAGCTTTCTTACCATGTTAGTTACTAATCTTTCATTTAAAGCATGCAATTACATGAAATACAATTTTGTTAACTAAGTCGTATTTATCATGTATGACAGCTACCTGGAGAGTCATTGTACTGGAACTTAAGGGAGATTAATGGACAGCATTTGTACTATGCAAAGTTTCCACTACATGAACTTAATTTCTATAGTGTTTAGGTAATATTTGTTCAGGTAGAAAACGACGTTGACAAAACAGAACTAATAAACTCCTGAATCACTTGCTTTGATTGGCACAGCATCACACTTTGTCACCTTTTAAAATATTCTAAACCATTGACATTTGTTATGTCATTATCCTCTTCTATACATTTTTAATATTCTTCTACATACTGAGGCTACAGCTTATCCCCTCAATGCTAATCTACAGAAAGTAGTAACAGGAGAACATCAGGATATGCATACATATCGTAGCCAGGTCTGACTTCTGCAGGGTCTTATATGTCGCACAGAAGAAATTTAAGGGGCAGCTTTTCAATGTGTGGTTTGAGAGATAACTGAGCGCAAGTCCTATTCTGTTACCCACATCCACTTTGTTCTGGCCTTAGTAACACTGGCTGAAAGCAAGCATTATACTGTATGTACTAAAACATAGGCTTAGCAAACTCTTAAAAATTCTCCAATGGATGAAAATGCTGGGTCAGGCAGCCTTGCACAGTTTGGAGTAGCAAAAACATCTTCAGTGGAAATGTGGAGTTCTAACCAAATCCCCATTCTCCTCGCCCTCTGTTCAGCCATTGCCTTATGACCTTTGCAGGATATGCCCCTGAACTCCCCTCCATACTCCTGATGAACTGAGAATGGGTTTGAGACTTTCCACTGATCTCTTCATGTACATTTCCTCATTTCAGCCTACTGCAGTCGCTATGCAAGAGAACCATCGTCACCATTTTACAGATGGAAAAACTAAGACTTTAGTAGCCAAATAACTTGTAGTAAAACTTTAAAATTCAGTGACACTAAGAATGGAAAGCTGTAAGATTTCAGAGCCCTAAACTTTAGCTCTTGTGGCTGGGTTCACCCTGTTTGCTACCAGATTTCTTTCACATGTCTAAAATTTTGCAGATAGCCTTGACAGTGTGCCAGGAGACAGACAGCTTGACTTGTTGGTACACAATCCTTCCTTTCCAAATATCTGTGGCCAGCTCTTCTGAATTTCTTAGCCTTTGGGGCTAACAATCCACTGTCTCTACAGCCACACTTCTATTTCACATTGCATCACCTGTCAAGGCAGCCTAAGGTATCTACCCAGAGATCTCTCTCCCTAGTGTCAATGTCAACCCTTGTGGATGTGCTTAGGTTATCCACTGAGATATAACTTATCACGGTACTTTGTCTTATATCTGGGTCCCAAATGCCTTGATAACTCATCTTTTCTCTTCTGTTTGTGTCTTGTTTGTCCACCTGCATTATAAATACTTTCAGAATAGTTATATATCTATACCTTTCTATATTCTAATAGAGCCTATCAAAGGGGAGGTAACAAACAGGTAAAAAAAAAAAAAAAGAAAAGAATCAGCTGGGGCCAGTGTCTTATGCCTATAATCCACCCACTTGGGAGACGGAGGTGGGTAGACTGCCTGAGCTCATGGGTTCAAGACTAGCCTGAGCCAGAGTAAGACCTCATCTATAAAAAAGGCTGGGCTTTGTGGTGGGTGCCTATAGTCCCAGCTGCACGGGAGGCTGAGGCAAGAGAATCACTTGCACCCAAGAGTTTGAGGTTGCTGTGAACTATGATGCCATAGCACTTTACCAAGGGCAACAAAGTGAGAATCTGTCCCAGAAAGAAAAAAAAAGTCACATACCAATGCAGCTCCCATGTTTCCTATTTTTACTTGATGAAAACTATACTTTATGAACGGTAAATATTCAGAAGGGTTTTAAGAGGTCTTTGAAATAAGTGTCCTATGATATTGTAGATACATATAAAACAAAAATGACAATTTTTTGCTTAGCCTATTTCACAAAATTCATTTACTAGCTTGACTTCATCTTACATACTTTTGATTGTCTGTATTATGAGTATTATAATATACACATAAATAGTGCATAATATTTCAGACTATTATACTAAAGGCTATCAAATCATTTATATTTGCTATCGAATTATACTCAAAATTAACTATTGCTGGAATTTACAGTAAGACAATATTAACAGCCATATATTAAAGATGAATTCTATATTAGTGTCACCGAATGTAAAATGTGATGACATATGCTTGAGTTACTATCGGACTATTAAGTAAGTGACCACTTGGTCTTAGATAAGACATTTGATTTAGTCTTAATTTCTTCGTAATATCTACCTTAAGTAATACCTTCTTAATGGAGTTCTTACTAGCAACAAATAAGATTCTAGACAGATACAAAAATACATGTATGAGTGTTGCCCGGAAAGTATCCATACATTGTTAACAATTTCCATGTGATATATGGCTGGATATTTTCCAGACAACCCTCATGTGGGTGTCTATATACAGGATGGCCAAAAAGTTAATGTGAAATTGAAAATGAGTAGTGTGCAAACTTCATGGCCATCCTGTATATGTACACACACACACACACATGCACATGTTTTACAAACAGATATTTAATATTAAAAACTACTTTGGAAAAGAGTCATATTTTCTTCAGAATTATTTGATTTTAGAACATTTAGTCCCAGATTACTAAGATAAGTTAGATGATACATGACATCATGCATGAGAATACTGCTGGTGTTTAATATTCCCACAACAAGGCAACCATCGTCCTTGTGGGAGCATTGTGATCCAGCATCACAAAAGATTGAATGAAATCTTCCTATCACATCAGAATCACCAAGTATGGATTCAATCACAGACATTTGGGGATTTTTGCCTATGTAGTTAATGAAAAGATTAGCATTGCTGTGTTGAATTTTTTTATGATTAAGATGAACTTAAAAAATCAATGTATAAAATTACCAGTAAAAAGTTGAAAAACATTACACTATGTATAACCATAATAAACTCAAAATTTGATTTACTTAAAAGAACATGCTTTCATACTCAGAGATCAAGGGTACGAAAACTGAATTCTCTACTGTGTCAAGGTTCAACTCTAGATTTTATATTTACGTAGATTGTTTTTTCATTTGAAGGGCTGACACTCCAACTGCAGTATTAGTTGTTTTGTCCAGAAAGTATAGGAAACTGGGAGGAGTTATTCCAGCTCTCCCCAATCTACAATGCCGCAGTATCTATTGAAAGGATGGGTGGTAAAGATCAGGGGTTGTAGCTTATAAGAAAATAACAGATCAGTTTTATACCTGAGCTCCAAATAAGGAATAGACCAGAACCAGCAGCTAAGATTCTCTCTCCTATTACCAATTACACAACTTTCTACCAACACAGTAAACACATCCCCCTAATGAACAAATTCAATTAATACATCCTTGTTATTACTGTAGCTATGGAGGACAAAAATATTCTAGAGCTCTCTAAATAAGCCAATGAAGACAAAAAAAAAAAAAAAGACGAAGTAAAATAAAATGATGCCTTTTTAAGTTGCTAGTTTGGAATAACTAACATAATATTTATTCAAAATATTCCCACTAACTCAAAGGGGAAAACTTCCACTTCTTGCACTCATCTTAGTATTTCAGAATCAATGGGATAATGATTGACAACACAACTACACTCTTTATGACTTATTGTACTTTTACTGTGAGTCATCTTCTCACCTGTGTACTAAATTATACAATATAGGACCTATTTCATAACATTCAAAAATAAATGCCCAGTAAAACAATACCAAATAAATATTAGATTCTAAGCAAACATATGAAGGCTGTCTAGGCAGGAAGTATCCAGCTGTATAATATGACATAGTATTAACAACGGCTGGATACTCTTCAACAGTCCTCATACTCTATACAAATTACTCAAAGAAAAGATGGACTTCAGATACTCAACTTTGGTGAAGCTAAGATCCCTCAGATGTGTAGATTTAACATGTGATAGTAACTATTCTGATAGCAAATGTACAACTGAAAATATGAGGATTAAGACAATAAATTTACATCTACTTCAAAACTGGCAGCTATAAAAGCACATGAAGTGTCATGTGTATCATTTGCCACTGGACACATTTCTGACTTAAACAGGTATCATCTCCACTTTATGTGTAAAGAAACTGAGTTCCGGACATGTTTATTCATTCTTCACCACCGTTTAACACCAACCTTAGAAGAGGCACCACCATGGGTGTTAGAAATGCAACAATGAAGGAAACAAACTAAGTTCTTAGTTTTTCAGCTTAATCTTAGGAAAATATGATGGGGAGATACAAGTAAACAATGCCAAGTGAGGATAAATATTAAAAGTCATAGTATGCAAATGAAGTGCAGGATAAGGAAGGTATTTCAGACAAGATGGCCATGGACAGCCTCTGTGATGGGGCATTTTAACAGTTGACAAAATAAGGATGAAAGTGCACACATCTGGAGAAATCATATTCTAAAAAGAGAAGATGGTATTTCATAGACCATGAGGTAGAAATAGCCCAGAGTTTTTGAAGGACAATTGTTGAGAGAGACAGGGCTCCAAGAAGTGTGGGAAAGTACCTGAACAAGTAAGACTAGGATGTGATAATTTTAAGTTGTTTTTATAATGGTATATACAATAAAATGACATCATAGCTTCATGAGAAAATATGAAAAATACATTGAGTGAGTGGATCAGGAGTACAAAAATAGTTTAGAAGTACAAAAATTGAAAAATAGATACCTGAGTTCCAGATGTTTCTAAGTAGTAAAACACCACTAAAGAGGATAATGTCATGCTGATAAGAAAATTATCTTACAGCTGAACTGTACCAAGAAATTACAAGTATCTGGGAACTTACTGAAATGTTATGGAATGTTCATTGGGTTTTCATAGATCGCAGAATATGGATGCTATCTAGCCCATTGTCTTTAAATACAAGGAACTGGTCTCTGCTCACTGATACCTAGATAACTAACAGGATGCTTTGCTGAGCTATTTTTACAATATTTCCTAGTGCAGGTCAGATGTTATAATATCAAAGTCCAATTCAGCAAGATTTGCTATTTCAGAAATCAGAATGACATCAGTTTTGTCTTCAGAGTAAGTCTAAAACTAAACACGAAATCAATGTTGGGATACTGAAAAGAATGCCCAGTACATACTTTGAAGGACCACATATACAAATCATTTCACCAATCTTTGTCTAGTGATGACTTTAATGTTATACTATGTCTACTTCTAATATGTAACTATAAATTTTAACCCTCAGCTCTCACGAAGTTAATACTAGCTCTAAGAAAGCCCCCCACCCCCAAGTGCACTCTTCCATTCTAACCTTCCTTGATCTCTATGCTTACACACAATTGAATTTGCCTTTTGGAAATACTTTCTGCTATTCACTTGCTGACTATAATTCATGATAATTCTTCCTCACTTTCTGTTTCCTTTGCTACAGCCTTATTGATCTACCCCAAATTTTAGGTACCAGAAAAGGATAGGTCCTGGATGCCATCTCTTCTCTGGCTATCTGCTTTTCTTAGGCACACAGAACTACTCTCAAATCTTAAGAGCTATTCACTACCCAACTGGTATCTGTAAACCAGACCTGTTAGTTCCAGATTTATAAATCTTAATTTCTACTCCATTAGGACAACTAAAATCTGTCTCTAAATTATCCCTATAGAATGTATCTTAATTTCCTTTCACACCAATTTTTCCATCTGGCTTTTCTACACTTCAACAAATGACAAAAATCATCTACAAAATTTAAGATATAGAATTAATCTTGATTCCTCTCAGCTATACCCATTCTGTTAATCCTACAGTATAATCTTTTAAGATATATCTCAGGATATGATTGTTTTTTCTCAATTCCATTAACAATCTAATCCAAGCCACCCTCACTTCTTTCTTAGACTATTGCAATGAGTTTCTCATTGGTCTGGCTGTTTTCACTCTGGCTTCCCTTGAATCTACTTCCTGAAAATAGAACTTCTACAGATCATTTATGTTGCAGTAGGAAAGATCTCTTTTCAAAGATGAATTCACAACTTGGTATTACGGAAGTAGATCATCTGATGGAAATATTAGTTTTAAAATGATCCCAACATAAAAGAAAGTTAAAAATGCAACTTCAGCACAAAATATATGGCCAAGCGATGTCTGTGAGTAATTTGTTTTGAAAATTGCAACAGAAATTAAGAGGAAATTATTAGCAATGCCAGGTGAAATTAAGTCCCAAATAAATACTGACTTCCAGAGAATATTATTTCTTTAAAAAGGCTTAAAAGTAGAGCTAAAGGAAAATTAAGTTTTCATATAGCTGTAAACCCTGTTTATTACGAGCAAACTACCAGGGAAAAACTCTGGACTAAAAATAAGATGGAGGGATCAAATGTCTGATTATTTGTGCATAGTATTGAAATGTATAATTATAAGGAAATTGAGCCTAACACATAAAATCCTAATGCTTTAATACTCCTTTTTATATACTCTTGACTAGAAAGACATCGAGGCAACAGGTCATTGCACCAAAAAAAGTCTTTAGTAAAGTGTCTAGTATTTACGCTATTTCGTGTAAGCAAGGACCTATGGTATAATTTCTTTGCGTGCTGCTCAGCTTTGTCTCAGAGGTATGAAGTACCAATGAAATTTCTGAATAATATCTTCCATCACCTAAAAGACATCAATAGTTTAAGTGGGATTAGATTTAGGTATTTGATGATTTTTCCTATATGAAAATGTCCCTTGGAGTTTGAGAGAAAATAAGTGAAGAAAATCTTGCTAGAGGAAATAAAACCCCTTTTAAAAAAACTAGAGTAGAGCAAAACCGGGAAACAATTCCACTAAATTGGGAGTCAAGTTGTGAGTGTGTCCATTCAGAGATAAATGCATGTGAGAAATAATCTGTGAGGAAAGGTTGCTGACCTTGACTTTGGGGTCATTTAAAATCTATTAGACGCTGTTTTAACAAAGCTGGATTTAATATTAGGTGATAGTAGAAAGTCCATGAGCTCAATGAATTTCTAATGTTTCCTCTTTTCTTGGACTATAATACCATCTACAGTAATAGCATTTGAGTTCACAAAGTATTAATTGCTAAGGTGAAATTCTCTGTGAGCTAGTAAATAAATCACAAAAATTCCATACTAAAACTAAAACAGGGTACTTGTCTAAAAATATTTTAAAGGTGAGTTTTAAAACTTCTTCACATTTAGATAAAAGTACAGACACCTCAAAGACATATGCAATTTCCATTTAGAGGTGACAACAAAGTTACTTATAAGTTATTCTCTATTTCTAGAATATAAGATGATACATTTCCAAGCTTTTACTAAAATTTACTAAAATTTCTGTAGTCATAGTGAACCCTAGAAAAGAAACCCTCTAATGTAATTATTTCCAAAACATGCTCAAAAAAAAAAAAAAAAAAAAAAAAAAAAAAAAAAAAAAAAAAAAAAAATTTTTTAAAAATGGAAAAA
>CAUYTI010022444.1:0-27988 GCA_963575145.1 Galago senegalensis
CTATAAAAAACCCCATATACCTAAGGCACTTTTTAGTAACAAAAACAAAGCTGCGGGTATCACCATACCAGATTTTAGGGTGTACTACAAGGCCATAGTGATCAAGACAGCATGGTACTGGCACAAAAATAGAGACATAGAGGGCAGTGCCTGTGGCTCAAAGGAGTAGGGCTCTGGCCCCATATGCCAGAGGTGGTGGGTTCAAACCCAGCCCCAGCCAAAAACTGTAAAAAAAAAAAGAGAGAGACATAGATATTTGGAATCAAATAGAAAATCTTGAAATGAAGTCTCATAATTTCTTGTTCTCACTTGTAAAAAAGAATCTCTATGAATCTGAGACCTATATATATTTTTCTTCACTTCTTAAAAGTACACTAGGCAAATTGGACATTCCAGCCATAATCTATGATAGTAATAGCATATGATTCTATGCATCTTTAATAATAATCTTACAAATTTCCTGGCAAAAATAAATTTAAATCTCCTGGCTTAATGGCAATTGAAATGCCCTTGATTTAACATATTTTGAAAATTTGTAACAATCATTATTAGAATGATAATTTCCTATATAAAAATAATACATGCCAAAAGAAAATAATAATACATGCTTCATAAAACTTGAAAAATGTAAATGTGGAAAGAAAAACTATTAATAATAGGGATTTCTGGCATCCCAAGGTACTGTTCTAGTATTTGACTGAATATCCTTTTTTTTCATCCAAATGACGTAAGTAGTACTTACACATTTGTCTCTTGAATTTTTAAACAATATTATTAAATTTAAAAAATTTTCCATACAATTAAAAAGCTTTCTAATAACAGACCTCTCATATAAATGTATCATAATTTAACTACTTACCTGTCATTTGATATTTATTTATTATTTAATATTTTTCTGTTTTAATTATTTCCAGGGTTTGAGCAGATTTTCACAGAAAGCTTATTCTGTATTTAGGCTTTTTCTTTAGATTATTGTGATAGTCTTTTGATATGTCACCCTGGCTAGGCTATAGTCCTCCAGTTATTCAGTCACTAACCCAGATGTCGCTGAAAGGCATTTTATAGATGTGAGACAGTGTAAAGCCCGTAACCAATGGACGTTTATAAGGGGAACTATCCTAGATAATCTGTGTAGGACAGCTTTAATCACGTGAAAGGCCTCAAAAGAGCTGAGGCCTCCCTGGGGAGGACGTTCCACTTGCCCTACAGATTTCAGGCTTTTATAGCCAGCCCCCATAACCCATAAGCCAATTCCTTACAATAAATCTCTTAATGTATATCTCCTACTGCTTCTGCATCTCTAGTTGAGCCCTGATGGATATATTCTCAGAAGCATGTGTATCAGTTAAAAAACTTGCCCAATTGGTTCTGCGCCTGTGGCTCAAGCAGCTAATGCGCCAGCCACTTACACCTAAGGTGCTGGGTTCAAATCCCCAGCCTGGGCCCGCCAAACAACAATGATGGCTGCAACCCCCCCCCCAAAAAATGGCCAGGTGTTGTGGCTGGTGCCTGTGGTCCCAGCTACTTGGGAGGCTGAGGTGGGAGACTCGCTTGAGCCCAGGAGTTGGAGGTTGCTGTGAGCGTGATGCCATGGCACTCTACCCAGAGGGATAGCTTGAGGCTCCATCTCAAAAAAAAAAAAAAACTTGCCCAATTAATATTTAGATGATGTCCTGTTTGCCAACTTATCTCACATAGCCTAAAATTGAGCAAGTTGCTGAAACCATGTTTGACTAAAGACCTGTTTTATGACTAAGCTAAGAAAAAATTACATTCAGAATCAGCCAAACTGGTGACATTTGTTCAACTTGTATGCTAAACAAAGCGTACCAAGACTTAGTTCAAATCCCTCCCCTGCAGAATACTGGCATTTGTTCAAAGTGTCTCAGCTAACACTTCATTATCCAGGCAGTCTAAAGATTTCTATGATACCATTCTGTTCTGTGGACTGATTTTTTAAAGGACTCTGTTCTATACTAAGCAAAAAGATTTTATATACAACTATGTGCATATATACACATGCACTACCTCAAACGCATATTACCTTTTGAATATTCCTAATTTGTCTTGTCTTATATGGTCCCTTATGGTCTTTCAATCATTCCTACAATCTCTATCCAGATTTCAACTAGCCTTATATATAAAGAATTGTTTAAATGACTTTAGATTTATGGGAAGGAGCTAGAACAACAATTGCATGCTAATGTAGGATATGTAAACTGATCATTTCTAATGTCCCATGTATCATCCTTATTCTGAAAAGTTTAATGGGGTACTACTATCATAGTAAGACCTAATTGGTTTATTGTTTTTCCATAAGGTATATATAATTGGCTATATATTTAAATCAGATATGCTACTATTTATCACAGTGCATGACAACAACTATAGAATTGAAAAACATAAGGTTTTTTCAAGCCTAACTATAAAACTGATCTCAGACAAAGGAATTAAACTATGCCTAGAGTGCCTTCTCTCTCCTAACGTGAATGAGTCTGTGTATCTGAAATCATTATGAAATGAATAGGATTCTCTATCTGTACAAGATAATGAGCAAGATGAAAAAATCTACTGTGAGATGATTTCTAAATGTGTTTCTTTGTGAATTAGATTTTAGACAGCTAAACAGAAGACACAGTTAAGGAAGTCTAAGTGTCCTACCAGGTTTGAGAAGCCTGTGGTGACTGTGGTGCATACAGAGAACAGCTAGGTATGCAACTAGGTTAGACATTTAAACCTGGACTGCAAAAGTTAGGTCAGTAAAAATTTAATATCTTAAAATATTCCACAAAGTCATGATCTGCAGACACTAGTAAATGTACTGAATGAAGGAATCTATCCTTTTTCTCCTCTGATAAGCAGTTTGAGTTGCAAATAGCAGTTGTTGGTGCAGAAAGCCTTTTCCAGTCCAAGAGTGCTTTCCACTAACTTCTCTCCATCCCAACACTCTTGTAAACTACATGGATTATAGAAAAAAGAATTTTATAAAGAAAGACATTAGAAAGAAGGTGTCCTGTAAGAACAATTTCACTAGTGAGGAAGGAATATGAAGACCCAGAACTTGGCACAATGGCTTAGGATCATCTAATTGCTTATATTGACATTATTGTCAAGGAGCTATTTAATCTCAGCTTGACTCGTGACATTTTCGTACTGACAATTTAATATAGTACCTAGCCAATACCAGGGGTACATTCATCACTATAAATATCAACATGCTGTTTATAAGTTTGATTAAAATCCAAAAGTCTCACAACTACTCCAGAAGTGAACTAAGGACCTCCATATACATTAAGGGCTAGAGCTGGGCCTCTGAAAAGATAGGGTATTTATCTTACTCATGTATCTCCATGGTAGCTCAATAACTAATTATGGAAGGAAGAGACAAGAGGAAAAGGAGAAAGAGAGGGAGGGAGGGAGGGGAGATGAATAAAGGAAAGTGGGGAAAGAAGGAGGGAAAGAAAGAAGGAAGGGGAGGGGAGGGAGGGAGGGAGGAAAGGAGAGTGAGATGTGTGATGATCTTTGAATTCCAGAAGTTTTTCAATATCTTTCCATATTTTAAACATCTTACTCTATCTTAACCGCAGTTAAATGCCGCATTTACCAGTTGACATGAAATATTGTACAAAATAGCTCGGTACCAAGTGGGGATGGCAGAAGAAAGAGAGGGACAAATTGTTTCAGGACCAAAAATGCATGTTACTCTCTAGGATTTGAGATTCAGAATTCTTTATTTAGATGCACTTAACGATTAAAAACCAATAATAAAATCAATTGTATTTCATTTGTCATATAATCTATAAACATCCACTTTGCTATGTTAAACAGACAGTCAAAATCAAGTTTTAGGCAACAACAAAATAATCTTATGTGGAAAACATATAACTTACTTTCAGAATAGTTCTGCCTTTGGAGTGGTACAAAAGGGTGATTACTGAAAGCTACACATGATTAAAACACATCCTTTAATTAAGCAACTTTATACCATTCGAATAAGTGGACAACCCATATGACTTAGAATTTATGCAATTTTCAAAGTTCTAAAACTAAGTAATGTGTTTTAACAGTCTTGATTTTTTTTAAACTCTGAGATTTTAAAAAATACTTCTGTAATAAAATTTTATAAACTTTTAGTTTTTTAAAAATATTTGTATGACATAAATGGATTACAGATCTCACCACAAACATGTATTATAAGGATTAATTTAACTGAAGTAGTTTTCCCCTTACGGTTCTTATCTACCTATAGACTTTTAGCTAAAAGGTGCATAGAACATTAAATAATT
Source organism: Galago senegalensis (assembly GCA_963575145.1). Lineage (NCBI taxonomy): Eukaryota > Metazoa > Chordata > Mammalia > Primates > Galagidae > Galago > Galago senegalensis. Next base: position 4,287 of record CAUYTI010022444.1, read on the forward strand.
CATTCATCTTAAAATTCACTAAGTGCATGATTGTGCATAATTAATCATCATAAGTATACAAGTGGGATAAAATAAAAATAATATATGGTTATTACTCTGATTTATATATAGTCCAGTGAAATCTATTTCTTCATCAGAATATATTTCTAGTTGGTTAAATATTTTTCTTACACAAAAAATCTTTTTGCCAGTTATTTTTATATTGCTCAAATATATAACTTGTTTTAAATACATTATTGTATATAGGACATTTCTCTATACATTAAAACCCGCTAGTTAAAAATAACTAGAGAAAAAAGTATATGTACACCTCAGAGATATTGCTGGTTTGGTAGATCACCATAATAAGGCAAATGTCATAATAAAGTGAGCCACACAATGTTTTTGGTTTCCCAATGCATATAAAAGTGTTTTACTTTATACCATACTCTATTAATAGTACAATAGCATTATGTCTAAAAAATAATGCACATGACTTAATTTTAAAATAATTTACTAAAAAATTGCTAATAATCATCTGAGCCTCCAGCAAGTTGTAATCTTTTTACTGGTAGAGGGTCTTGCCTTTCTGTTAAAGTCTGCTGACTGATCAGGGTGCTGGCTGTTTGATGTTGGCATGCAGCAAGTTTTTGAAATAAAACAATGAAGTTTGCTGTGTTGACTGACTCTTCCTTTCCGAAAGATTTCTCTGTCCCTCATGATGCTGTTTGATGACTTTTTACCCACAGTACAACTTCTTTCAAAACTGTAGTTGATTCTCTTAAATCATGTGACTGCTTTACCAACTAAGTCTACATAATATTCTAAATCCTTTGTTGCCTTTTCAACAGTGTTCATGGCATCTTCATTGGGAGTAGATTCCACCTCAAGACACCACTCTCATTGTTTGTCCAGATGAAGCTACTCCTCATCTGTTAAAAGAATATCATGAGATTGCGCAAATCAGTCACATCTTCAGGCTCCACTTCTAATTCTAGTTCTCTTGCTATTTCTCCCACATCTGCAGTTACTTCCTCTGCTAAAATCTGAATCCCTCAAAATCAACCATGAGCCCTGGAATCAATTTCTCCCAAACTCCTATTAATGTTGATGTTTTGGCCTCCTCCCATGAATGTGCATAGCATCTAGAATGGTAAATCTTTTCCAGAAGATTTCAATTTACTTTTCCCAGATCCATCAGAGTAGTCACCAAGTATGGCAGCTAAAGCCTCATGAAATGTATTTCTTAAATAATACGACTCAAAAGTCTAAATGATTCCTTGGTGTACACACACATCCTTGTACATCTCCATTGGAGCTCTTGGGTGATTAAGTGCATTGTTAATGAGCTGTAATATTTGGAAAGCAATCTTTTTTTCTTTTTTTGAGCAGTTTTTCTCAGTAATGGGCTTAAAACATTCAGTGAGCATGCTGTAAACAGATGTGCCATTCCCTAGGCTCTGTTTTTCCATTTATAGAGCATAGGCAAAGTAGATTGAGCATAATTCGTAATCACCCATGGACTTTTGGAATGGTAAATGAGCATCAGCTTCAACCTACAGTTACCAGCTGCATTAGCCTCTAACAAGAGGGTCAGCTTGTCCTTTCAAGCTGTGAAGCCAAGCATTGACTTCTCCTCTATTACCATAAAAGTTCTAGATGGTATCTTCCTCCATTTTAGAAAGGAGTTTTATATACATTGAAAAATCTGTTATTTACCATAGCCACTGTCATCGATGATCTCAGCTAGATCTTCTAGATAACATATTGCAGCTTTTCCATACGCACTTGCTGCTTCACCTTGCGCTTTTAAGTTACGGAGATGGCTTTCCTTTCCTTGAGTCTCATGCACCAACCTCACTTAGCTTTCAACTTCACTTCTGCAGTTTCCTCACCTCTTTCAGCCTTCACAGAATTGAAGAAAGTTAGAGTCTTGCTCTGGATTAGGCTTTGGCTTAAGGAAACATTATAACTGGTTTGATCTATCCAACCCTGTAAAATTGTCTCCATATCAATAATAAGGCCTGTGTTATTCTTGTGTTCAGTCAAGTAGCACTTTTAATTTCCTTTAAGATCTTTTCCTTTGCATTCACAAATTAGATGTTTGGTGCCATAGGACTAGCTTTCAGCTATTTATATTGCTTTCCTCAATAAACTTAATCATTTCTAGCTTTTGATTTAAAGTTAGAGATGTAAGACTTTTCCTTTCCCTTGAACACTTTCAGGCCACGGTGGGTTTATTAATTGGCTCTTTTCAACAGTGTTCTATCTCAGGGAATAGAGAAGCTTGAAGAGAGATCAAGAGAAGGGGAAATGGTTAGTGGGTGGAGCTGTCAGAAGACATATATTTATCAGTAAAGCTCACTCTCTCATGTAGGCATGATTCATGGTGCCCCCAAACAATTACAATAGTAACATCAAGATCACAGATTACAGATCATCATAAAAAATATAATAATAATGAAAAAGTTAGAAATAATGTGAGAATTGCCAAAATGTAACACAGAGAAATGAAGTGAGCACACACTGGTGTAAAAATGGCACTGACAGACTAGCTTTACGTGGGTTGCACAAACCTTCTGTTTGTAAAATACACTATCTGCTACATGCATTCAAGCAAAGAACAATAAAAGGAGGTGAGCCTATAGAAATATTTTCAAAACCTAAAAACTTAAATAACATATTAGGGTGCCTGTAACACTTCAGTGCCAGATAAAGTCTAAAAGTGAAGAAGGGCTTATTATGAGTCTTGAATGATAATTTTTAGTTCTTTGAAAATTACTCAAAAATCCCTAAAAGTTTTCTAAATCTGATTCTTTATTCCCTAGATGGCAATGTCTGCTACAGATTTGAGCTTCAAAGCATTCCTAGTTTTAGTCTATATTAAGATTTATATATTTTTTATCCTGGCTCTGCTACTTACTAACTGTTTGACTTTGGAATAGCCAAGCCTTGGTTTTGTCACTTGGAAGGTGGAAATAACAATGCCTACCTCAAAGGGTAGCTCTAAGGATTTGAAAAGATCATATTCATAAAGTGCCCAGTGCAGGGCATGGCCCACTGAAAGCAGCAATCCATGGTGGCAGTTGTGGGGGAGGGGGCAGCAATGGCTGTTGATTGCCTACCCAAGAAAACATAGAAAATGTTTCCTGGGCTCAAACGAATGTAGGAGTAGAGTTAAGTGGTGGTCTGCTTCCCCTTACTTGTTCCAACGTAGAGTACCAATTGTTAAATATTCATTAATTTTTCAAACTTACCAGTGATGGAAATTCTCAAATGCTCCAAAACAGGGCTTCCTCCCACCCTACATATTATTCCAGCAAGTTTACCAACACACCACTGGCTTTAAGTCTTATGTCATGGAGTTTATTAGAAAGCCAGCCAAGTTCAGATTATTCTTATGGCTCCAGATTTCACTGGAAATGAGTTAAGTTTAATTTTCAGATTGCTTCATTTAGAAACTAAAGACAAATCCTGTGATTCAGTATTCTGCTCTGCTTCTTCAACCTGCATAGTGATAAACAATACTTCATTCAAATTCTTCATTCATTTTTTCATTGTTTTTTATACCAGAAATCTAAAGGCAGTCACTTAACAAGAAAAAGAGTAAATATAAATAAATAGTCCCACAATTATATTCTCATTTCTCTTTCTCCATATATTGCTATCTCTCTATATTTCTATCTCTATCTTTATGCTATAGTAGGAACTATATATAATATGTATGCACTAAACATATGTATAATATGTTTACATATGATAATATGTATGCATTTATGTTTACATATGAACATATGATAACATGTATGCATTTTCTTTCTGGACACACAGGAGGGTTACATTTCTCAATCCTCTGGCGTCTTAGTGGGCCCATGTGACTAGCTTCAGCCTTAAGAATTTGAGTAAGTTTCAGCCTTAAGAATGTCAGGTTTTGAAAATCTGCTCCTTAAAAAAGTTCTCACATAACATGTCTCACACTCTTATCTATCTCCTCTCCTCTCTCTCTTTCTTTTTCTTTCTCTCTCTCTCTTTCTCCACTCTCCCTTCTCTTTTTGGCATCTATGGAGCTGGACATAAGTAATCCAAGATGGCATTAAGGAAAGACCATAAATCCCTAAGAAGAAAGTTGCCCAGAAAGGCTTCCTCACCTGCCCCAAACTGTGACGTGAGTAATAATAAGCCTACATTGTGCTCAGCCACTTTGAGTTAAAGGATGTCTTGTTACAACAACAACAAAAAAAACCAAGTATAAACATATCACCCCTCTCTGTTCATACACCAAGTCTTCAGAAAGAAAGGGAGGGCAGGAGGCCTAGATTCATAATATTTTCATTCTCTATTCTTGGATTTTTTTTTAAATTTTGTTCAATGAACTGAGCTTAATGCACAGTTTGCTACAGAAAATCTGGAAGAAGAAAAGTGAAAATTATTTCAAAGTCCCTATCCTGCTTTTTGAAAAAGATGTGAAATGAATTAATTTTTCTGAGATCTTTTCAGTTGTAATAAGTCAAGTAAAATTTTTATTAATTAAACATTTCAAATACAGTCATGCACCACATAACATTTTGGTTAACAATGGACCACATGTATGGCAGGGGTCCCTAGGATTACAATGAAGCTGAGAAACTCTTATTCATGTAGCCATCACAAGATTGTATCACAATGCATTATTCACATGTCTGTGTGGTGCTGGTGTAAACAAACCTACTGCACTGTCAGTCTTATGAAAGTAAAGCACATCCAGTTATGTACAGTACATAATACTTAAAAACAAATGACTATGTTGTTGGTTTATATATTTACTATACTATAATTTTTATTGTTATTTCAGAGTGTACACATTCTACTTATTTTTTAAAAAAAGGGCAACTGTAAAGCAGCCTCAGACTGGTCCTTCAGGAAGTATTCCAGAAGAAGGCATTATTATCACAGGAGATGACAATTCCATGTATGTTATTGCCCCTGAGAACCTTCCAGTGGAACAAGATGTAGAGGCGGAAGACAGTGACAATCCTGACCCTGTGTAGGCCCAGGCTAACGTGTGTGTTTGTGTTTTAGTTTTTAGCCAAAAATTTTTAAAAGTAAACAAAATTTAGAAATAGGAAAAAGCTTGGTGAAATGAGGATATAAAGAAATAAAACATATTTTCTGCTATTTGTGCTATTCTTTAAAAATTAAAAAGTAAAAAAAGTCCGTCGTGGGCCTTCACATTCACTACTAACTCACCCAGAGCAACTTCCAGTCCTGCAAACTCCATTCATGGTGAGTACCATATGCAAATGCACCAATTTTTACTTCTTATATCATATTTTTACCAGGTCTTTTCTATGTTTAATACACAAATACTTAACCATTGTATTATAATTGTCTATAATATGCAATACAGTAACATGCTGTATAGGTTTGTAACCTAGGCCTATATGGTATAGGTGTGTAAGTAGGTTATGCCATCTGGGTTTGTATAACCACCTTCTGTAATGTCTACACAACAACAAAATTGGCTAACACATTTCTCAGAACACATTCCTGTTATTAAATGATACATGACTATATTAAATTAAAATAATGCTAAGATTAGAAAAACAAACAACATAGGTACCTTAGTCCATTCAGGCTGTGACAACAAAACATTATAAACTGGAAGGCTCATAAACAACAGAACTTTATGTCTCACAGTTCTCGAGGCTGGAAAGTCCAAGATCAGAGTACCCAGCATGGTTCATGTCATTTGTTCCAACTTCTCACTGTGTCCTCACATGGTGAATTAGGTAAGGCAGTTCTCTGGGGCCTTTTATAAGGGCAGTAATCATCTCTCAAAGGCCCCATCTTTGTAATATTCTGAACTTTAAAATAATAATAGTAATTGCCATTCCAACAAAGGTAAGATGATATCACAAGGTCATTTTTATTTGCAGTTTTCTGATGATTACTGATTTTGAGAATTCTTTTCATATGTTTGTTGGCCATTTGTATACTTCTTTTAAAAAATGCCTGTTCATGTCATTTGCCCATTTTTTAACAAGGTTGTTTGAATTTTTTCTGCTTAGTTGTTTGAGTTCCTTATAGATTCTAAATGTTAGGTTTTTGTTGAACACATAGTTATGAATCTATTCCCTAGATTGTCTGCTAACTTTATTATTTCTTTTGCTGTGTGGTAGCTTTTTAGTTTAAGTCCCACTTGTCCATTTTGTTTTTATTGTATTTGTTTATGGGTATTAGTCATAAATTCTCTGCATAGGCCAATGTCCAGAAGTATTTTCCTAGGTTTCCTTATAGAATTTTTATTGTTTCAGGTCTTACATTTAAATCTTTAATCCATCTTGAGTTAATTTTTGTATATGGTAAGAGATAGGGATCTAGTTTTATTCTTTTGTATATAGTTATACAATTTTCCTAGCACTGTATATAGTTATCCAATTTTCTTGAATAGAGTGTTATTTCCCCAGTGTATGTTTTTGTCCTCTGTTTCAGTGATCAGTTGCTTGCAGGTATATGGTTTATTTCTGGCTTCTCTAATCTGTTCCATTGATCTGTCTGTCTACTTGCATGCCAGTATCAAGCTGTTTTAATGAGTGCAGACTTATATTATAATTTGAATGGCTTCAATTATTTTAAAGTTCTGCTATATTCATGGGAGATGAGCCAGTAGAAAGTTTATGAAAATTAACCTCAATTTGGAAGCTAACTTCAATTGAAGAACTATTTATTGAGCATCTCCTATGGGTCAAGCTCTGTTTTGGACATTGCATGAAAAGATAAAAGTGTGAATAAAATACTCCTTTGTTAGGGACGGGCACTGTGGCTCATGCCTGTAATTCTAGCACTCTGAGAGGTCCAGGCGGTTGGATTGCCTGAGCTCACAGGTTTGCTCAGCCTAAGCAAGAGCAAGACCCCATCACTAAACATAGCTGGGCATTGTGGTGGGCACCTGTAGTTGCAGCTACTTGGGAGGCTGAGACAAACAATCTCTTAAGCCCAAGAGTTTGAAGTTACTATGAGCTATGATGCCAAGGCACTCTACTAAAGGTGACAAAGTGAAATGTTGTCTCAAAATTTAAAAAAAAAAAAATACTCCTTTGTTCTCAAGGACAGACTACAAGACAAACATAAAGTACCTACATTATAAGGTAGATTACAAGATCTGGTAAAGAGATAAATTGAATGCATAATTCAGAAAAAAGAAGCAAGTAGAGAGGGGTTCACATGTACCTAACAACAAGGAGGGCTTACCCAAGTACTTGAAATATAGATGTATCTTGAAGATAGATTGAATTTATACAGATGAAAATGAAAATGCTGCATTCCTAGTAAATAGCACAATAAGAGGAAATGTAAAAAGTTGAGAAAATATAGTATATTATCTGAAAAAAATCAAATTAATGAGTTTGACTATGTGCAGAGAATAGAATATGAAGTCATGAGAGCTATATTGAGAAAACCAATTATAGAGGACCTTAAATACCAGGCTGAAAAACATGTGCTCAATTTGAAATGTGCAAATAGATCACTAAAGATTTTGATTAGAGGATAATAATATAGGAAATTTTGAGGCCAAAAATGGAGAAAGCTAAAGAAACCATGTAGCATGGCCTCTTCACTGTAAAGCAGAAGTCAGGCTGGCAAGCTGAGGGTGAGTCAGGTTCCAGAAAATAAGGAATAGACAAAATGTTAGGGAAGTGAAATATCAACAGAAGCAATTAGACATGGACTTGGGATTGATAAGGAGGGGGTGACATGCAAGCTTCCTGTACTTTTTCAAGGTCCCAAGTGTACTCACAAGATTCTGTCGGAGAAATTTCCCTGTTGGTGTATGCTGTTACCCTAAATGACTCAATTTCTCTGATAGTTATTAGAACAGGGAGTTTCCGAGTATATTATCAGGATCAAAAGAAAAAATACTTCCAGATGTGCCTCTTTTCAAAGTAGATATAGTCCCCCAAAATGTGAATAAGTATAATTTTTAAAGACCAAATCATGTGCTATATGCTCAGGAACCTTACAGCATTTCTTTCACAAAGCAAAGGATCCTCTTGTGCTAAAATCATCTGCCCACTATTTTCTGTTTCTCAACCCTCTTTTAAATCTATTGCCACTTTCTAATGAATCTAAAAATGTCAGGCCCTTTTAAAATGTATTTGAAATTTCTATATAAAATAACAGTTAAGAACACATCAAAGTAATTATGCAGTTAAATATACTTTTTAAAACTATATGTGTTCCTTCAGATTCTAATGTCACCACCAACTACCTCCCAGAATACACCCTCTATTCCACACGAAAGCATGTCTACAATATTTGAACAAAAACACTTACTTTAAAATGAAGTCACTGTTTAAAAAGAAAAAGATGTACCATTTGTGCTTTGCTATCTCTGAGCTTATTTCATACTCAAAAGAAGGCAAGTTTATTAGTGAAATTTTCTAATTACCCACACTAAAGGAGCCAGTTAGAAGTGGAAAGAAAAAAATAGGATTGAGTGAAAAAAAAAAAAAAAAGAAGTGGAAAGAAAAAAACAGTGAATAATTCAAAAGTCATGTGTTTTTTTGAAGTGCTAATAGTTACTTTTCTAATCATGTTTAACATACTGTACTGCATTTGCTAATCTCACACTGATTCATAACATGGGAGACAGATCAGAAACAGTGCTGATTAGAAGCCAGTGCAAGTTCCCAAGTGTGTTAGAATAATCCATAAAAGAGATAATTCATATGCAGCAACCAACATATTATAAGGTTAGTGACTTAAAAGAGATGTAAATATCCCTTTGTAATGTTTTTCTCATCTTGGAGGTTGGTGTTATTACCTTACAATTGAAAATTTCATTCTTAGAGTTCTGTAACTTTTCCCTATTTGACATAATGTTCCCTTGCTTTTGTTTTTCTTGACCCTCATGTGTTCTCCCACTTTCTTACGTACCTAGACACTAACCATCAACTAGATTATCATTTCTTAGTAATATTGGCGCAAAAAGGAGGGGGAAATAAGTCGTCATCCTCATTTTTACAGATGAAAACACTGATCTGATAAATATCCAAGGCAAAATTTAAACCCCACACTAACAACTTCTTACATTATCTTAAAGGACTTCTTATATATTGTTTAAATTTATTTAAGTTTTATTAGATTCTTTCTTAATCTGAAAATTGGTTGCTAAAAGCAGGACAGGGATATACTAAGATTCATATTTATGATAATTGGGGTTTTTAAATTTCACAAATAAATATAAATATAAAAATAATAAACTTTCTTGAATTTTTGTTAAGCCTTATGTAGTTTTATAAAGTTATCTATCCACAAAATTGTTTACATTATTTTCTATGTTATGATCTAAACTTAAATAAATATTTAGTCCTATGACCAGTCTAAAACTCATCAAAAAAGAAACTGAGGCTAAAATAAACTGCATCTTCTTTCTGTCATCTCTATAGTAGAAGTTCATGGCTATTTGTACTTGGCCTCAAAGTATTAGAGCATATTTTGCTGTGGCATACACTCAATGTTTTGAGAATTACAATACCCAAACAATGCATTAGAGAATATATCCAATAGGAGTTGAATGAATTAATGAATAAGTTAAATTGAACAGAAAGCAAAAGAACAGCTAAGTGCAATAAGAAAGTTTATGAATAGAAATTAAAGATAACTTCAGTGACAACTTATAATAAAATGACAGATGGGAAACATATAATTTTACTCTTCAATGCTGAGTCTACATAATTTATTTGTGTTTTTAAATTCCATATGCTTTTAAAAAGTGTAAAGTTACATCAGGTTTTCTTTTCTATGCTAGAAATTCTAAAAACTTGATATTTTACATTTTTTGTTGACATATTTTAAGAGAAATTAGGTCACATCAAAAATTATTTTAAGGATTTGTTTCCAACATAATGTTAATATGTACTGGGTTTTCTTGTGTTATCTATTTTTGGTTATTTGGTTTTATGAGCATTCAGTAATATGCTAGAATATTTTAGACAATGTTCACATTTAATTTTTCAAGCACATAAACAAATTGCATTTCATGAGCAGATGTGTATAAAAAGTGTATAATGTCTTTGAACAGAGCAGTGAATGCCCTCTAGTGTTTCTTGCTAGAATATCTGTTTTAATAACAGAAAGATAAATTGTATTATTTAAACAATATTTTCATAACTATTTAAAAAGTAAACTTATAAAAAATATAATCTGATTGTGTAAAATGATTTAAATGTTACTAAAAATAAGAATAACAAGACATGTCTGATCCAAATAATAGATATTATTGTAATGTACACACAATAGTGTTAGAAATCAGAGCTGTTGTGAGAATTTTTCAAATGTGAAACACACATCTCTCCTCAAGAAGTTATAGAAGTCATTCTTTTCTCTTTTTTTAGAGAAAGCAGCAATATGCACATAGTCTGTCCCAAAAGCACACCTGCAATGTTCCAGTGTGCCTTGCCTTAACTTTACACAGAAGCAATCCTTCCAGGGATATATAACATCAAGAATCAAAAAATACCAATGCCCCCATGGTCAGGAAGCACATGCTTAGCAGAAACAAGGACATCAAGAAGCATGTTGGCAAATACCTGAACTTATCATAACTTAACAGATACTGCATGTCACCTCAGTAACTAAGAAAAATGACTATAACTAGCACAAACAAAAAGCAACGTTGCAAAATATCTGAATTTAATACATCAATAGTATGTATCTGTTATTTTTCTTGATCAACACATCTTCACCTTCTATTGGATGACCACCCCCCTTCTATCACATGAAATTGGTATAGCCTAGAAGGTGTGTGTGTGTGTGTGTGTGTGTTTTATCTTCTCAGAACCAAAGGATGGGCACAGAGTGCAATGTTAGCCAATCTTTAAGGAATATGAATCTTGGGGAGAGCAAAGAGAGGCTGAAAATTTGCTCCTCAGATCCCCAAAGCTACCTGTTCCTGCACTTCCCACAGTCAAGAGATGTTTGGCTTTTCTTTAAAATCTGTGTGATATTGGTATTGGTATATTATTTTTTCTTTTTTTGCTTAAGTTAACCAGAGTCAGGATGCCTAATTAAACTACTTCATAATAATAATGTTATACTTATCACAGTTATAATTGCATAAAGCATAAACAAAATTAAGTAGTGTAATTATTTGTTTTAGTTATAGATGAATAATTAATAGAGACTATTTTCTAATACAATAACATTGTCAAGGACAGTTCTAAAACAAAATTAGTGTCAATAAGCTACATTATTCATGTCCTTCTGTAAAAATCTACAAAGGATCAGAATAAAAAAGCATTAAAGCAAAATGTTTATTGCTCAGGTTTACAGATAAAGATGTCTTCTTTCATTCTTTGCTTTATCAGGTGGTGTAAAAATGTTTCCCCTCCACCACTGCCCCCAAATGGAAAAACTGAAGGGAGAGAATTATTTCTCTATCTCTTTCAGATCTTTCATTCCATTTAAACGTATACTTATTTCTGTTCCCCCCACATACACACAAAACAGAGTCTCAGACAGGCACAATGGCTCATGCCTGTAATCCTAGCACTCTGGAGGACAAGGCAGGTAGATTGCTTGAGTTCATGAGTTTGAGACCAGCCTGAGCAAGAGTGACACCCCATCTCTACAAAAAATAGAAAAACTAGCAAGGGATCAGGTGGCACATATTTGTAGCCCCAGCTACTGGGGAGGCTGAGGCAAGAGGATCACCTGAGCCCAAGACTTTGAAGTTGCTATGAGCTACAGTGATGTCACAACACTCTACCCAAGGACACAGAATGAGACTATGTCTCCCACTCCCATAAAAAAAATGACAGAGCCTCACTCTGTCACTCAGCTAGAGTGCAGTGGCATTATCATAACTCACTGCAACCTCAAACTCCAGAGCTCAAGCAATTCTCTTGCCTCAGCCTCCCAAGTATCTGGGACTACAAAGGTGCACATCCACACCCAGCTATTTTTTCTATTTTTAGTAGAGACAGGTCTCACTTTTGCTCAGGCTGGTCTCAAGTACCTGACCTCAAGCAATCCTCCCACCTTAGACTCTGGGAGTGCTAGGATTATAGTCCTAAACCACCACACCCCACCTTGTTCCCATTTTTAACCTATCAAAGAGCAGTTAAATGATAAAATATTTTTGTTTATAATCTATATATTTTACATGAAAAAAGAAAAGTAAAATAAGGCCTACTTAAAATGATATTTGTTTATTTAAGTGGCTGTTTCATAAAATTTTTTATCTTATTCCAGGTCCAGTGGCTCCATGCCTATAATCCCACCACTTTGGGAGGCTGAGGATGGAGGATCACTTGAGGCCAGGAGTTCAAGACCAGCTTGGTCAACATAGCAAGACCCTTTTATAAGAAAATAAAAAATTAGCCAGGCACTTCACCTCCTAGGCTATGGTTCTTTCCAATATATCACAAAATAATGTGAAGTTTTATTTTCCTAGAGTTCTTTATCTTATAGTGTAAGTATCAATGAGGCAATTTCCAGAAGTTGTAAGTTACTCACAGCCTTTCTCTCAGGAACTACAAAATGTCTTTTATTCAACATTAACATTCCAGTCAATATCTAATTCCAATAATGTACATCATGTTTCAATGACAAAGTCAAACAAATCTGAATCTGCCCTTGAATCATCAGCATCAGTTAATATTGAAATACAATACTCAGTATAATTTGTTGTGTGGATACCTAGGTGACACTGAAGTCCCTCTTTTTCTAAGCAAAAAAAAAAAAAAAATTCATGAAGGTATTTTTCTAGAAGTGTTGGATTTACAATGATTCATTATCACTCTTACCCAAATGTCCTGTTACTGTTGCAAACAATAACACAGTTGGCTTAGTTAGAATTCCAACCTGTGGCCATTGTACATCAAAGAGCCAAGTGGCCCCAGTGGCCCTTTTCCACAACATGCACAGTCAGCAAAGCTAGAAAAGCTTCATATCTGAGTTTAAGATGTCAAAATCTAATTTAACACATAAGAACCAGATAGTAGAACACCTAGATATTAGAAAATAAAGCCAATATCTCCACTTTCCCAATTTTCATAAATTTTCAGAAGGGAAGTGGTATTAATCCAGGATCTCAGAAAAACAGAAACAAATATAGGATTAAATATACAGAGATTTTATTAGAGGGAAAGTCCTGTATAAAAAGATATAGAGCGGGAGCCCGTGTAAAGTTGAGAGAACTGTCAGACTGCATCCTCATATCACCCCATTAGAAGGAGAGAAGGTTGAACGGAAGCATCCACACTGCTGTGCTGTCTGAGAGTGGTTTATCAAAACCATGGGAAAGTCCACTAGCCTAAGCAGGCAGACAAAGGAGCCCCACCTGTCTTCCAGAGCCAAGTTAGTCTCAGTACCTCTCCTGTACTCAGGCATTGGTGAGAGCGCAATTGGACACAAACCAAGAATTGGATGGATTACAAAGCCCAGCTGGGCCCTCAGTCTGTGAGTTACATCTTCATGGCCACCAAAGGTATTATGAAGGGAAAGTATAAAAGAGAAAATTTTCTAAAACTCTTTAAAATGTTAAAGGAAAAGGCCTATTTCTATGAGAAGTTAGTTAGTTTATAAAATAATCAATTCTATATAATTTGGGAACAATACCAATCACATTGCTATAAATAGAATAGAATACAAAGAAAAATATTTTGAATTACAATTTTTAGAGAATGGACAATTCTAAATCAAATAAAAATTAGTCAATTCTTATTCAACACTAGGTGGAGCTCTTCTGCTTTTTTTAAAGCAGTGAAAATTTTTCTTGATTTAGTGCAGGTTGAAGCTGATTATTTCATAGTTCTTAAGCCATTTTTTGAAATTGTTTTAGGGCTTTCACACCATATTTATTATCATTATAAACCTGATATTATTTTCAAATGCCATGGACTAGGTAAAACTGCAAAATCAACATAAAACTACCATTCTAAAAAACAATGGTTAAATCTCTATGAAAAAAGCTTCAAACAATTCTGCTTTAAACATCTACACTCTTCCAAAATAAAGAATTAAAATTTAATTTAAAATTCAATATTCAATCCTTAAGCAAATAAATAACTACCAAAAATGGTCCCTCAAACCTCCAATTTGCTCCACAAAAATTTTCTATTTATCCAAATTACCTTCTCTATAGGAAATGTATTGCTTAAAGCAGATTGCAAGTTATAAAGCATATTATCTTTAATAATTTTTCTATGCCAATCCCCCAAAGAAGATACAGGACAAACAAAACAGTGTTTATAATGTAGGCTTTTTATGAATAAATAAACTATGACAGCAAAGAGGCATTATTTATTCTGTACCTGTGCTTCAGAATTCCTTCATTCTCATTGCAGGAAAGTAGACACAGATGCAAATAAATAATTTTTTGTATAAAAAAATCTTTTCTAATGATAAAGTTGACAAACCCTTTAATATCAGAGTTAAAAGTCCAAAGTTTTTTTAATGGTAGAACTGACAAAAATATATTTAAAATATAGAAATTTCATGGAATAGTTTGGATACATATTTATTCATTCATCTATTCAAAAAATACTTAAAGATATTGCTATATACTGAAAAGACAGAAATGAATAATGCAATCATAGTGCCTGCTCTTGAGAATTCAGAAGGCATTCGATGACGCTAGTATTACCATAAAGGCTATTGTAATTAAGAAAATACAGAGTACTCTGGAAGCACCTAGCAAGGGAACTTAATGGCTGACCTAACATAGGAGACACAGAAGACCCTTCTAAAGAAATGAAATTTAAGCTGAAACTCTTCAATATGGGAGAATGAGACAAAGAACAAAAAATAGTTTTAATTTATTTTTAATTGACACATGATTGTGCCTAGTCATAGGTACAGTGTAATATTTCAATAGAGGTAATGATTAAATTAGGGTAAAAAAGAGGGTATTTAATATGAGGAAACAGCTTTTACTAAGCCTTCAGGTGACAGAGTGAGTCAAATTCCAGAAAGTAAAAGCATTTCAACATAACTAGAACACGGGTTCTAGAGAAAAGATGAAATAAAAGATCTAGAGAGATTTGTGAGAACCAGGTTGTGGCACACCTTTCAACAGAATGAAGATATTTGAATTTTATCCAAAAATAAAAATTTTCATGGAAAGCTAAATCAAGGTTGTGATTGAAAGCATGAAAGGGCTTACTTAGCAATAAATAGCCTAAAATGTTCTGTGTCTAAAGGAGCAATTATGTTGGATGATCTCTACCAAAATAAACTACTTAGGCATAATTTCAGTTTTTCTTGTTCATTAGAATAATAATATTAATAAAATACAGATTCAGTTCAGATGACTTTAATGACTGATTTTGATGACTTTTTAATGTAATATGTTACAGTAAAAATATGTTGATTTTAATGACTTTTTACTGTGATATGTCTTGAAAAGATTATCCAGGCTTTTCTTGATATAATTACTTTTTAACTCACAATATGCTACGTAAATTCACTGTAAAAAATGATATTTCAGAGTTATAATTTCAGCAAAAGTCAGTCATGAATTTACTCAATGTATTTCTAACCAGGAAATTTCAAGAAGGAGCACATTTGAATTGAGTTCTATGTTTGGATCTGGTAATCTAAAAATATTTTGCACTGTGCACCTAGGCTGAGAGATCTATGCTCTTCAGTTTGTGTTACTCATGAGCTATCTCCATGTTTTTCGAAGTGATCTAATTTTTACCTTGTATTTTATCCTAAAGATGTTTTTAATTGCTAGAAACTTTATTTCTAAGTGAATTTTGAGTGCAAATAATCATGGACTCCTTAAAGTCAAAAAATTGATAAAGACCATGCAGAAAGAAGAATGCACCTTTCAAAGAATGACTCCCCCACTACCCACTGTCAAATCATCTCTTCCTCCTTTGGAGAATATAATAAATCTTTATCATGTTAAATTATGTACAACCTGCATTTATTAGCTTTCAAGTTGCTGTTTATTACTTATATTTATATTATTCAATTTGTATATTTTTTCTATCTGTGAAAAATTTTTGTCTTTGGTTATGATGGCATATGTAGTATATTATAATTTTCCTATTAAATTCTCAGAACTTTTAAAAAAACTAAATGTCATGATTTTAATTTAGTGATATGGTTTTCATGAATGAAATAATGTCATCAAGTGAGGAATAGGTATTCATCAAAGAAGAAAGTTGAAACCAATAAATGAAAATAGGATTTCACAAAATAAATTATAAGATGAAAATGATCATAAATCAGGATATCTTGAAAGTCATAAGAGATTACTTTTTAAGTGCATGTGAAAACCTTGATGAACTGAATAGTTTCCCAGGAAAATGCAGTTTATCAAATTGATCCCCCAAAAGACAAAGTTTTAAAAGATGTATAAAAACAAAGCAGTAAGTTTTATTAAAGAACTACCTCATATGAAAGCACCAGGCACAGATGGTTTCATGGACAAGTTCTACCAGAATATCAAAGGCTAGATAATTGCAATATAGATAAATGGCAAATAAATTGTTCTACAGCATTTAAAAAAACAGAAGTAAAACTTATAATTTACTTAGAAAGCAAGTTTAACATTGATATCTAATAGGGAAAAAATTGCTGACCAACCTTATTTATGAATTTTATGTCAGAAGTCCTAAAGAAAATATTAACAAATGCAATCCAAAACTACATTGGGAAGACAATACATTATGCTCAAATGAAATTTATTCTAATAACACAAGAATAATTCAATATTAGGAAACCCATTATTTGCTACAGTGATGTTCTAAGGACAAAAATTATTGTCCCCAACAATGTTAAAACTGATTTTGACAAAATTTTACACCCACACCTGATATCCCCCTTTTATGGGCTGAATTTTGTTTCTTCCCCCAAAATTCATATGTTGAAGACCTAATCCCCAGGACCTCAGAATGTGAGGGAGAGAAATGCATGGAATGGAGAGGCCTAGGCTGCTAGAGAACACGAGAGAACTGAAGAGAAGTCCTCCTGAGTCTCCAGCTAAGCATCCATAAGCACAAGCATGTGAAGAAACTTCTAGATGCCAGAGAAAGAAACCACTAGAAAGGAGTAGAGTTTATACAGTACTGGGAATAGCATGTATCCCCACCAGCTAGAATGGAGAAACCTCAAAGTAAATGGAAAATTTGGTAGAATATGAATCTGTTGTGACAGAAGCATAGTCTTGTTTGCCTGGGGTGGAAGTGAGGGAGAAGGGAAAGATGTGTTGATTATAATGGGCTGGAGGAAACTTTGAGGAGTAATCAGTAGTTTCTCATACATATGCATGTGTCAAAGCTCATCAAGTTATATATTTTAAATGTGTGCCATTTATTGTATGTCAGTTATAACAAAATAAAATTATTTTTAAAATTTAAAAAAGCAAAGTGAAGAAAAAAGAAACTAAAACCCCTATAGAGAAATAGGAAGACAAGTACAGACAGCTAAAAAGAGAGGGAATGATAAATATCCTTAAACATAGGAAAAGATGTATAATTTCACTTATAATTAGAAATGCAAAATAATGATTTCATTTTTTACCTCTCACATTGGTCCAAAATTCAGGAGCTTTTCAATATACACTACTGATGAGAGAGAAACAGGCACTTTCTAACTTTATAAACGGTAGTGCAAAATGGTATAATCCATTGGGAAGATATTGATAATATCTACCCAAATTGCAAATGCACTTACACTTAGTTCCTGCATTTTCACTTTTAGGAATTTTCCCTGAAGATCAACCTTCACCAAAAAAACAAAAGGTTATTCAATGTAGCATTACTGGTAACAGTAAAATATTAGGAGCAAAATTCCCATTTATAGGAACCTGATTGAATAAACTATTAAATTCTATATGGTTGATTGGGATGAATGATGAATTTATGAACGTTAATTAAGAACAAATGAACCTAACTATATATCAAATTGATAATATAATCAAGAAAAATAAAATTGTTTTATAATACAGTAATCTGAGTATAATATACTCTGTATTCTCAGCATGATATACTCTAAGGACAAAAGGAACCAAAAATATTGAAATTTACTTAGAAGATTTAACTTTGTTAATGGATTTGGTATAATAATTATAATCCTAATTTATATGAAATGCAGCAAAGAGCAAATGAATTAAAATATTGATATTTTTAGGAACTGGGGATCTTTCTGTGGGAGAAGGAAGATGTATATATGGATTAGGGGAAGGAGAGAACCTAGTGACATTGGTTTGAAATGGGAAGTGTTAGTACGAACTCATGATTTTTAAAAAATATATTTCCTAGTTCTCATCACTGAAAATGAATAAAAGCAATGACGCATCAGTGGCAGTGAACGCACCTATTCTCCAAAGTCAAGAACTGTACAGAGTCTGCAATATTATCCTACTTGCAACCTAACAAGCTAGCCTGTCACAGTTTCTTTCATGAATGCTGGCAGATTGCAAGAAACTCCTAGGTCGGCAACAAAGTAATTTATTACTCATGGAAATAGAGTTGCCAGAGTATCAGCATTTGCTCCAGTTCCACAACCTCAATTTCCACAGGGAGATGTGAAAAGGGCCAGGTGACATCTGCACACACAATGGATCTTATTACAGGCAAAAAACCGTGAACTTAGCTGAACCTTGTAGAAAAAGAAAGCTATCTGACATTTGCCCCCAAACAGAGATATTACCTTTATTATACTGGACAGTAAACAAACCTGCCCTTTCTCTAGAGAAAAACATTATCTCTTATCATCCAAGGCTATTCACTATACAAGCACCCTTGAAAAAAGAGCCCAGAACAAAAGGCTGTTACTGCCCCATTCACACCATGTTCAGACACGTGAGAAATTCAGAGAGAATCAGATCTTAATGTCTGAATACTATTCTTCACTTTTAAATAAATAATTTTTAAATGGACTCCTTTGATAAATGGTTGGTTATAAATTTGGGATAGGAAAAGTTCAATATGAGTTTAAAATATCTTGGGTCAGAAAGAAAATCCTGAAAAATTGATGAAGATTTTCAAAGGGACATGGAAGTCAGAACAATTTGAGCATCAAAAAGAATAATTATGGAATAGGTTTGGGCATGGTGGCTCACAGCTATAATCCTAGCACTCTAGGAGGCCAAGGTAGGTGGATTGCTTGAGCTCAAAAGTTCCAAGACCAGCATGAGCAAGAGAGAGACCTTGTCTGTACTAAAAATATAAAAACTAGCCAGAGAGGGTGACATGCACCTGTAACCCCAGGTACTGGGGAAGCTGAGGCAAGAGGAATGCTTGAGCTCAAGAGTTTGTAGTTGCTGTGAGCTATGATAAAGCCATGGCACTCTACCCAGGGTGATAGACTCTGTCTCTCTCTCTCTCTCTCTCTCTCTCTATATATATATATATATATATAGAATAGATTAAATATATATTTAATGTGTACACTAAATATTTTAAAAATCCACAAGGCCATAGTGATCCTTTAAAAAGGTAGAGGGAGCCTATCCTTACAGAAGAATGCTCAGCTAGTAAGTGTAAAACAATGAAAGAATGAGAAAATAGGGATGAATCATCAATGGACACTAAAACTCTTGGTTAAAAACTTGTTGAACACAGCACAGCCTCATAGTATTACTCCAAATATTGTTTGGTGATTACAAATGGGAAAAGTTACTTTTATAGCAGAGAAAGCTGGCAGGTTTCACCTTAACCAAGTGATTATTAAGTTTAACATCACCAGTGATAAGGCAAATTGACACTGGATACCTCCTGGTGGGACACACTATGTGGCATTCATATCAAAAAATATTTAACCTGAAACCAGTCATGAGGAGAGTGCAAGATAATAGACAAATCCAAGTGTCTACCATTCCATGTAACAACTGGCCGGACTCTTCATAAATGTCATGACAAGACACCCCCCCCAAAAAAAAGGTTGTTAGTATTTTCATGTTTAAGATGAAAGATTAGAGACATGACAACTCAATGCACAAATAATTTCTGATTGGTTTCTTGCTTTTTAGAAAAATGACTAAAATATTATTGAAAAATTTAGAAATTTGAGAAGATGGGCCATTTATTAGGTAGCACTAATGCATTAGTAATAATGTGATAATGGTGTTGTAAGGTTATGTAAGAAAATGTCCTTCTTCTTTGGAAAGACATACTAAATATCAGGAACAAAGCAATGTGATATCTACAAATTACCTTCAAATAATTTGGAAAAACAGAAAGTACGATTGTAGAAAAATGCCAATTGATAAATTATAGGTGAAGTTGGAACAGTACATGGGTGTTCATTATACTGTTATTTCAACTTCTCTGTAGGTTTGCAATTTGTCAAGTAAAAAGCCAATAAAAAATTAATAAATCACATCCCCTAAGCATCTTTCCAGACTGTCCCTTATCTCTTACAAACTTTGAGCTCACCTATCTTTAAGATCCTTTAAATTACTTCTTTGGAAGCACTTTCTGATTCTTTATAATTTTATTATGGAGTTATGTTAAGCAAAACTGCGTGTGGAATTCTGCTATAAGAGCAACATAACTTTGACCTAGGGTAGATAATCCCTTTGTTTTGAATCCAGGATCAATATTTTGTTTAAAATCTTGACTTTCTAGACTATACACATTGAGATTATATCTCAATTGACTCTCAGATTCTTGGCCTGGTTTGTAACTGATACACATAGGTAAATCTAATTTGAATTAGTTCCTCATGCACTTTCCACCCCTGAAATTAATATGTCTTTTTTCTCTATGTATATGGTTATCAGTTGATTTCATAGTCATTAGAATTTCCAAAATAGCTTAGTGACAAGGGATATCTTCAAATGAAGTCACTGCCTACACCTGCTTTTTATCATTGTTTATAAATTGTTAAGCCCATTCAGCTCTCCCTTTGCTTTTGGAGGCGCCTACTGATCACAATTCTCTTCCCCAAAGATTTTTTGGTTCATGTCTCTAAGACTTTCTATACCTTTTAAATTGTCCACCTCCTAATCTTCTTTTTTTCATAGTAACACTGATGGGAAATTTCACGAAAGGCTTTCGACTAATAAACAAATTATGTCTATAGTGTCTGCATCATCATTCATGTGTCCAAACAAATTAATATAAGAGCCAGATGTGATAACCTTAAATAAGCTATGCCGCCTTTCCCTCATAGAAAGCATTTGCTTAAGTGTTTTAAGTTCCATTTAATCTACTACAGGTAAGGATACTAACATTTTGTGTAGCCATTGCTTTATTTCTTTTTAGGTTTCCTCTCATTTCCTTAATTCTCAGTTATGGGAACACATCATCCTCATTTTTACCACTTCACTATGTCATTAATTATATTTGGACTGTGACAGAATAAAAGATACTTAAAGACTCAGCACTTCTCTGTCTATTCCCACCTCCCACGCAGGTTCTTACGACTTATGTCACTTTAATCTGTAGAGTGAAGGGTGGTACAGTCTGTTATGAAGTGGCATTACTGTCAGCAGCTCACAGATTTCAAGACAGTGTTCAAGATACATTTCTGCATTCTGAGTTTGTAATTTCCAACACAAGAATTAGAAGTGTTGCCAATGGCTCCCTAAACCCCAGCTCCTAAAGCGGGGAGGTACATGCCAGTCCCCAGACAGAACAGAGCAAACAAAGAGCCTTTTACACCTATTTAAAGGTTTATATACAGAAAGGATTTGTATCCCAGCAAACAAGTTCAGACAGTTAAGTTTACGAACTGATCCTAGAAAAAGAGCTGCTTCCCTCATTGCTGAATGTCACTATGGTCACCTTCAAAGTGCTCTCCTTAGGAGTCTATGCACTGACACCAGCACCTAGTTCACCCTTCAAAGCAATGTTGGAACACTTTTTCTTGGAATGGCCATCAGAGCTGTCCTCGTATGAGGTTGGACAATTAAGTTCATGAACTCATCAGCACATGGACAAGGGGAGTACTTTGAAGGTGACCATAGTTATATTCAGCAATGAAGTATGTAGCACTTTTTCTAGGATGAGTTTGGGAACTTAATTGTCCAAGCTCACATGCTTATCATGTTATTTATCGATCACTCCACACATGTATTGAACGTTTAGGATAAAAACACTGAATACTGTTTCAATGGTCCAGGAAACGGCATGGATATATCAGTAAAGATATCAGATGGTGGAGATACAGATGCTCTTGCTGTGATCCTTATCCCTGTGAGAGGCTGAGGATCAAAGAAGATGTTTTCTTTGGTTAGGAAGATAGAAAGGAACCAAGTGATGGGGGACTTTCAAAGCATTTTTAAAGAAAAATACAGTAGTATACAGTTAAGAATAACCACTAAATATTTATTAAATAAATTATATGCGTGAGGAAAAAGTTAGAAATGCTAAATTGTTACAACTTTGCCCTTATGCCTCTCAATATCTGGAAGAGAATATAGGTGTATAACGTTAGCAGAAAGAACAGTCTTACCAGAAACCAGTCATGAACATTCTTTTAGTTCAGCAGGTATGAAACATTTCTTTACCAAGTATATTATGTAGGCTATGTGTACCCAGAAGCTCTGTCTGTCTTCTTTATTCCTTCAGCCTCACACTTATTCTATCCTAGATCAAGATATTTCTATGATTTTTTGAATCTAGAGATCCCCACGTGCAAAGCAGATTCATTGTGCACTAATTATACTTCATCCCACGACATCTTGAGCTGTACTTGGACTATTTGTAGGAGACCTGTGAAGCAGAACACAAGTTATATGAAGTTGGCTTATTATTTATAGACAGCAGCAAGGGACAACAGAAGCCTCAGATTCAAGACAAGTGATTGATCCAAGGCTCAAGAAAGCTGTCCATGCTGGTGGACTCTCATTTTCACGTGCCCCACTGCAGCTCCATATGACCCCAGAAAGCAACCCTCCCTGGGTTGTATACCCTGGTAGACACAGGAATCACTGGCTAAAGTGTTAACAGACATCCTGTTTCTATGGGGACCTGAAACACAGCCTGAACTTTTCCAGCCACCTCCTTATCTCAGGATGTTGCGTTCCCAGCACACTTCTACCAGTATTCTTGAGAACTAGAAATGAGAAAACATAGGCAAGTCCAAGGCCACCTGGAGAACTGTCCTGCACTATGTGTGTCTTGTCCTGAGGGTAGGAGAACACAATTATGACCAGTGTGTCAATAGTAGTCAATTATTAATCCTCCACTCCATGCTTCATCCCATGTTACATGTTCTTCATTAGTTAGACTGTACCCAAATTGTCACTACATTAAAACTGCAAGGGTGAGACAGTGTTGGTATGAGAATAAAAAAATTTCTAGAAATTTTCCAAGGACTGGGCACAGTGGCTCACACCTGTAATCCCAGCACTCTGGGAGGCTGAGGCGAGTGAATTGCCTGATCTCAGGAGTTCAAGACCACTCCAACCAAGAGTGAAACCCCCATCTCTACTAAAAATAGAAAAATTAGCTGGGCATTGTAGTGAGCAACTGTAGTCTCAGCTCCTCAGGAGGTTGAGGGTTGAGGCAAGAGAATCATTTAAGCCCAAGAGTTTAAGGTTCCTGTGAGCTGTGATGCCGCAGCACTCTACCCAGGGTGACAGAGATTCTGAGAAAGAAAGATAGACAGAGAGAAAGATAGAAAGATAGAGAGAGAGAAAGAAAGAAAGAAAGAAAGAAAGAAAGAAAGAAAGAAAGAAAGAAAGAGAATTATTTAGATCAAACGACAACATGACCCAGCATTCCAACAATCTCTTTTCTGGATATATATACAAAGGCAATGAAATCAGCGCCTCT
>CAUYTI010022446.1:0-11288 GCA_963575145.1 Galago senegalensis
TTGTGAAGCAACTTCATCACCTTCAGGGATTCCTATAAGGCAAATATTAGTTTTCTTTGAATTATCCGAGAGTTCTCTGAGAGTGAGATCTGTTTTTGCTCTCCATTTCTTTTGATCTTTGTGCTCCTGGGCTTCTTCAAAAGCTTTCTCTTCAGTATCAGAGATCCTTTCTTCTGCCTGTTGCACTCTGTTATGGAGGGATTCCACTGTGTCTTTCAGGTCCTTGAGGGCTGCAACCTCTTGTCTCAGTATTTCAAAATTTTTGCTCATTTTATCTTTGAAGTCGTTGAGTTCTTGAGACATCTTTTGAATAATTTCTTGAGAAATATTTTGAAGAATATCTTGAGCTTTTAATTCCTTCCTTTCTTCCAGTCTGTAATCTTATTTGCTATCCACATTCTGAACTCGATTTCTGACATCCCAGCCATTTGCTTGTGGATGGGGTCTTCAATTGTGTCTTCCCCATTTTCCCTTGGAGGGGTTGATCTACTCTGGTTATTTGAGTTGCCAGAGTTTTTCTGCTGGTTCTGCCCCATGCTGAGTTTACCTTGTTTGGAGGCCTTATCAGAATCGTTCAGTTGGTGGCTTCTTCTGGTTGCCCAGAGAGACAGACAGAGCATGTCTGTTGTCTTCTCCCAGTTCTCAGATGCTAGGGCAGCCAGGGTGTAGTGGAACAGCAGCAGCTGCAGGAGAGTGTGCGTGGCCTGATTAGACCTAGTTCAGTCTGCCAGGCGACCCAGGGGGGTAGGGGGGCAGGAAACTGGCAGCAGCCAGATCAGTCCTAGTTCAGCCCCTTTGGGGAAACCAGTGGAACAGGGGAACTGTAGTGACTAGATCAGTCCTAGTTTAGCACCCTGGAGCAACCAGGGGGTAGGGGAATGGCAGCGGTAGCGCAGGGTACGCAAGCAACCAGATCAGTCCTAGTTCAGCCCCACCAGAGTAGCTGGGGGAAGTGGGGGATTCCTTCACTGTCGCCTGTTAGACACGTGCAGTGCTAGCAAGCTGATCTGTGCCCTCCCAGCGCAGGAGCCCAGAGAGGGGGACTCCTCCACCTCTATCGAAGGGACATATGTGGCTCTTGCAAATAGTTCTGGGCCCTCCCAAAGTGGTAGACCCCTCTACCACCACCTGCAGGGTGAGTGTGGCTCTAGCAAGCAGTTCTAGGCCCACCCAGCTTGGGAGCCTGGAGTGGAGAACACCTCCCCTGGCCCCCGTGGGGTGTTTGTGTCTCTAGCAAGCTGTTTTGGATCTATCTGGAATGGAGGACTCCTCCGCCACTTCCTGCAGGATGCCTTTGGCACTTGTGAGCAGTTCTGGGCCTGCCCAGACCAGGATCCTGCTGCCCGTGAGGCATGTGACTCTAGCAAGCAGTTTGGGGCCCGCCCCACTCCATGAGGGCAAAGGGACCCACTCGGCAGATGGGTTAGTCTGGGAAAGTTAATATGTCTTTCCCCACCTTATACCCAGTCACTTGTAATCCCCTATTCACTCCAGTAGGCCACTGTTCCCGGGGTTTATGACTGGCAAAATCAGCCAGAAATCTGAGTTCGGCAGGGAGGGCCTTACGTGTTTAAATTAGGCTTCAGTCCAGCTAAATTTCTCTGTAAATCAGAGGTTGCATTCAGCTCTGGGAAGCAGACAGATAGCAGTTTACACTCAGGTGTCAAGTCTAGCCTCTGCCCACCCACTGCCTTTGTCTCAGCCACATTAGCTCCCTGAAGGCTGGCACTCCACCCAAGAAAGTTATGTGCGCCCTGCCTGTGGCTGCTGTCCGGAATCTCTGCTTGCCCAGAGAGATGGGGCTGAAGTGGTGTCAGTTTGCCACTCAGGATGCCACTATTGCTGTATTGGCATCCTCTGAGCCAACTTTCTTCTCTTCACACCTGTGCCACAGTCAGCACAGAACAGCACCAGGCCCTTTCCACTCCACTTCTCTCAAGGAGATGCCCAAGAATCTGGACTCCATACCTCCAAACCTCAGAGTGAGTGGGTGGGGACTCCTCAGAGTTCAATGTTGCAGGTGGAGAATATGTACGGTTTTATATAGTTCAAACCTTCCCTCAACCATACACCCAGGGTGCCCCTTTGAATAGTCCTTGGGTGATCTATCAGGTTTGAGGGTCCAAATCAGTTGTCCCAGTCAGCACCCATTTCAGGTGGAAGAATTCAAATGTCTCTGGGAGCTAGATAAGAGGGGTCTGCTTGCAGTTCAGATATAACTTGCTCCAGTGCTCCGTGAGGGCAAAGGGACCCACCTGGCAAATGGGTTAGTCTGAGAAGGTTAATATCTCCTTCCCCACCTTGGGCCCAGTCACTTGTAATCACCAAGGTCTGTGACCCTATTCACTCTAGTAGGCCACTGCTCCCAGGGTTTATGACTGGCAAAATCAGCCAGAAATCTGAGTTTGGCAGGGAGGCCTTGTGTGTTTAAATTAGGCTTCTGTCTGGCTAAATTTCTCTGTAAATCAGAGGTTGCATTTAGCTCTGGGAAGCAGACAGATAGCAGTTTACACTCAAAGTGTCAATTCTAGCTTCTGCCCGCCCACTGCCTTTGTCTCAGCCGCATTAGCCCCCTGAGGGCTGGAGCTCCACCCAAGAAAGTTATGTGTGCCCTGCCTGTCGCTGCTGTCCGGAACCTCTGCTTACTCAAAGGGATGGGGCTGAAATGGCGTCAGCCTGGATGCCACTGTTGCTGCACTGGCATCCCCTGAGCCGATTCTACTCTCCTCATGCCTGAACCACAGTCAGCACAGAATAGCACCAGCCCTTTCCCCCTCCACTTCTCTCAAAGAGATGCCCAAGAATCTGGACTCCATAGGTAACAAACCTCCAGACCTCGGAGTGGGTGGGTGGGGACTCTTCAGAGTTCAATGTTGCACATGGGGAATATATACAGTTTTATACAGTTTTACAGTTTTATGCCTGACCAGAGGGTGCCGTGGCACGCCAGCAGGGGTAGGAGGTCCAGTTTTTAGGGAGTCTCTCCCGTGGGATAGAGTGGGAGGAAGTTTGAACTCTGCTTGCTTGTTTGGATAGAGAAAACTGAGAGCCCTTGTTGTGGGGGAGGGGACTCCCGTCCGCTTGGTGATGGATTTTGTACCTTTTGGTTGTATTTTTGGGGTCGCAGCTCGCCTCAGGAAGGTTGAAGTGCACTCTTCGATCTTCTCACTTGGCTCTGTTCCAAACCATCAGCTAACTTGCTAAACTTCTGTCCTTTAAGCCTCCTTCTGGACTGGAGCTTCTGTAAAA
The DNA here is from genome assembly GCA_963575145.1 of Galago senegalensis. Classification (NCBI taxonomy): domain Eukaryota; kingdom Metazoa; phylum Chordata; class Mammalia; order Primates; family Galagidae; genus Galago; species Galago senegalensis. Next base: position 3,250 of record CAUYTI010022446.1, read on the forward strand.
AGCTGGCTGCAGTCCTCCATCTTGGCTCCACCCCCTATTATGGCACTTATTTAAGACTGCACAAAAAAAAAAAAAAAAAGAAGAGACAGGACAACCCACTTCAATGTGTGAATCTAGATTGGATCAGGAAAAAGCCAATAGCTAGAAAGACCATACTGGACAACTGGGGACAAGTGAAATATTGACTAGGCACTAAATGGCTAGTGCTGGGAATAATTAGGGAATTATTCTTTTTAATGTGTTGTAAAAGACATTGGGATTTGTATGGGAATTTTCCCTTTTCCTTAAGAGACACATATTGAGATCATTAGAATGAAGTATCATGTTTGTCTTATATTTTTAAAAGGCGACAGAGAAGGTAAATACTTTTTTAAAAAATTAACTATTAATTTAGATAGAATTTACATAGGCTCATTCCTGCAAAGTTTCCCATATGCTTCCTTGGCCTAAAAGAAATAGTTTTGGTGTCAGTAATGAAGGAACAGGCTACTTACCACACAAGGAAACAATTCCAAGAAGGAGTGTGAGCTGGTGACTGCAATTCATCCCCAGATGCAAATTCATTTATTTCCACAGCACCAGGCCTAGGCCTCTCCCTCCATATCCCATCAAAAACTTCCTTTCCCTTCACCAGAAAGTCAGTAACAGTCTTTCCCACACAACATCATCATTCGCTCCCTTCAGGAGCACCTCTGCCCAGCCTCAACCCAGGTGTCTTTAAAACACAACATCTCAAATGCAGAGATCAAGCAGACCACAACTAAATTTTTCTCCTTTCTCCATGGCTGTGTCACTCTACTAGTCCCCATCACAGTGCTCACCAAACTGACTACTGCCTAGGTACTTGTTCACCAACTGCGTTTAGATCAAAAGGGGAAGGACCCACAATGAATGACACGTATTTTCCCTCAGAAAAGCATAATGCCCAGAACACCTGGCAATGGGCTCTGTCCAGATTGCAATGCTTAATTCCTCTTAAATACCTGGAAAGCATTCTCAAGAAAGACAGGTTCAAACAAGACCAGACTGCAAAATTTAAAATAAATATCTACCTGTTCAATGCCTAGACATCAACAAACATCTATAAGCAGCAAGAACACCCAGAAAAAAACATCACCTCACCAAGCAAATCAAATAAGGTGCCAGTGACCAATCCTGGAATGATAGAGATAGGTGGCCTTTCACACAGACAATTCAAAATAACTTACATGAAGAAGCTCAATGAACTTCAAGACAATATAGTAAAGGAATTAAGAAGCCTATTGGAGAAATTTAACACAGAGATTGAAATAATTTTTTAAAAAGCAATTGAGCTTTAGAATTCAATTGACAAACTGAGAAATGAGGCAGAGTCTCTTGACAGCCTAATTATTCAAACAGAGGAAATTATTAGTGAGCTTGAAGATAGGCTATTTGAAAATGCACAATCCGAAGAGAAAAATGAATAAAAAATGGTGAAGCACAACTGCAAAATCTAGAAAAGAGACTCAAAAGAGAAAATCTAAAAGTTATTTGCCTTAAAGAAGAGGAATAAAAAGAGACTAGGGTAGAAAATATATTCAAAGAAATAATAACAGAGAACTTTCCCAGTCTAGAGAAAGATACCAATATTCAGGTACAAGGAGTCATAGAACATGCAGTGGATTTAACCCAAATAAGACTACCACAAGGCATTTAATAATCAAGCTCCTAAAAGTCACTGATAAAGAAAAGGTTTTAAGGGAAGTAAGAAAAAAATAATATACAAAGAATCTTCAATACCTCTGGCAACATACTTCTCAATGGAAGCCTTACAGTCCAGGAGAGAGCAACATGACCTATCCAAAGTTCTGAAAGCAAAAGACCTGTACCCCTACAACATTATATGTGTTTCCTGCAAAAATATCCTTCTAGAGAAATACTTTCCCAAAGTTGTTTCATCAACAGCAAACCTGTCCTACAAGAAATGCTAAAAATAGTTCTTCAATATGAAAGAAAAGGACTTTAATGAACAATAAGAAATCATCTGAAGTTGTACAACTAACTGGTTGGTGACAGCAAGCACACAAACACAGAATACTCTATCCCTGTAACTATAGTTCATAAACTGCTTATATACTGAGTAGCAAGCTTCAAATACAATCCTATCAAAAATAACTAAAACCTTTGTAAAGATAGATGGTATAAAAAGATATGAATGGAGGCAAGAGAAAGTTAAAAGGAGGGTGGAGTCAAAGGGTATATATCTACATATAAATTTCTATTAGATTTCTTTTTGCTTGTTTATAAACAGAGTTGTCTCATGCTTAAATTAACTGTTTATAAAATGTTTTTTGCAAACCTCATGCTAACCTCAAATAAAAAACCTACAAATAGATACATAAAAACCAAAAATCTAGAAATTAAAACACACTACTCAAGAAAAGCACTTTTAAGAAAGGAAGACAGGGGTAAAAGGGCTGGCAGGAGCCAGCTTTCAACAGAAGCTCCTGTCCAGAGGGAGAGATATGGGCCAGAAAGAACCCAACAAAGCTGAAGGGTGGAAGCCAAGCAGAGAGAGAAGATTGTAACTGTAAACCATCTCTGTTGAGGCAAGCTGCAACTCCAAGGAAGCAAATTTAAGGTACAGAACCCATCCCAAAGAGGGCAAGTGTCCATCCCTTCCCCCAAGAGAGTTGCTTGCTTGCTGTGGGATCTCTATGAGCCAGCAGTAAACTGATGACCTTTTGTCTCACCCCATGGGAGAGAGATTCTGGACGCTGCGACTCCTTCTCCAGGGAGACCTTGCTGTGAGCCTGGGCATTCTTTTGCCCAGCATGAAAGTTGAACAAATATTTTCCCTGCCATTTTGAACTCCCAGTCTACCCTTCTCCCCTCGCCTGGCAGTTTAGAAGCCCAACCCCTGCAGAGACTGGAATGTCTCCAGTTCTTTGCTAGGTCCAAGCATTGCATGGAACAGAGTGAATCTAGTAGCAAATCAGAAAGGCATAGGAGGTGAGGGGGAAGGTTTCTGGCCTGGCTCTGCAAAAGTGCAAAACAGCAGCAGGAGGAGGCTTGGGTCTCTGCATGACCAGCGAAGGAGGCTCGGGAACCTCTAAGACATGGGAATCCACCTGGAGACACCTCCCCCACAGCATCAGCATTAATACAGTCATCCCACCAGGGTCAAATTTCAGAAAGACACCTCCCCAATTCTGTGGACTTTCAAAAGGAGCCAGACCTTGCACTGCAGGGATACCAGAGGAGCAGAGCAGCTGGGGCAGAGACATGGTCTCTGAGGGAGAAAAGCACTTGCTGCTTTATTAAACTCTCATTTGAAGTGAGCTCAGGTGGAACACTCCCCAGTTTCCATTGACCACCTGAGGTAATCAGGCTTCAGCTCCCCCAGCTGACTGGTGGCAAAGTGTAGCAGCCTGACCAATGAGGCAGTGATTTCTCTCTGACTCTGGTAGGCCCACATCCCAGGTGCATTTGCTCATTGGAGGGACCTGGGCCACAGCCCAGTGGTGTTACCAGTGCCTGGGAGTGATGAAGGGTTAGGTCACCCACTAGGTGGGGAAGGAGGCACAAGCCCCCCAGGACTAATTCTTTTGCCAGGTGATCCTTTCTGACTCCATGAAGCACTGGAGTGAGTTACACTTGAGCTGCAAGTGGACACCAGCTATCTAGTTGCTAGAGACCTTTTGAACTGTCCCACTTGATCTGCATTTGTGCTGACTGGGACAATTGGTTTGGAACTCTTGATCTGAGCCTATCACCGATGGACCCTCCAAGGTTGTACCCTGGTTGTGTTATTGTGGGAGGGTTGGCTTCTCCTCTTCCAGTTGTGGTCTATGGGGGGCAGGGTATCCTAGTTGCTTGTATTTATCCACAGCTGAGATTTCAGCCCAAAGCCACTGATTCAATAGGATTTGACAGAGACTAGATAAATACAAGACAGAGCCACCTAGCCCCATTATACCAAGCAGGTCCCCAGAGTCTCAGGCTGCTGTACTGAATGGGACCTTTGCAAAGCTTTAGGGGAAAAGCCACAATCACCAGTCCCAGTTCTTTGGTAAAGGGCTAATTATAAATCCAGGAGCCCTCAATTCAACTTCACCTTACCAGCTACTCTAGCCAAACAGTGAAAAATAATCATGGGGTGGAATCAACAGAAAAACTCTGGCAACATGAATAATCAGAGTAGATCAACTCCCCCAAGGTATGACAAAGGAGACACAAAAGAAGATCCCTTTCATAAACAAATGGCTGAGATGTCAGAAATCAAGTTCAATATTTGGATGTCAAATAAGATTAACAAATGGATGTAGAATTTCAAAGAGTAATTCAAATGTTGTCTCAAAAATTCAATGAACTCAAAGACAAAATCCCCAAAGATTTTAACACATTGAGGCAAGTACTTGCAGCCCTCAAAGATCTGAGAAATACAGTAGAATCCCTTAGTAACAGAATGGATCAGGCAGAAGAAAGGATTTCTGACACTGAAGAAAAAACTTTTGAACATTCCCAAATGCTCAAAAATGAAGAGAAATGGAGAGCAGAAATAGATCATTCTCAGAGAGAACTGTGGGATCACTCCAAAAAAGCAAACATTCACCCTATAAGAATTCCTGAAGGAGATGAGAATGATCCCAAAGGCACAGATGCTCTGCTCCAAGAAATAATTGAGGAAAACTTCCCATACATGGCAAGAGATACTGAAATTCAGATAGCAGACAGTTTCAGAATCCCAGAAAGACTCAATCCAAATAAAGCATCTCCTAGGCCAGTGGTTCTCAACCTTCCTAATGCCATGATGTATTTTCATTGCTACAAAGGGGTCACAACCCACAAGTTGAGAACCACTGTCCTAGACACATTGTAATCAACTTCACCAAAGTTAATTGAAGGAGAAAATCCTGCAAGCAGCCAGATATAAGAAAATCATAACCTACAAGGAGAAGAATATTAGAATGACTGCAGATCTCTCTGCTGAAAATTTTCAAGCCAGAAGAGGATGATCATCAACCTTCAATCTCCTTAAACAAAACAGGATTCTGTACCTAGCTAAACTGAGTTTCATGTATGATGGATAAATTAAATACTTTAATGACATTCACATGTTGAAGAAATTTCCCATAACTAAATCAGCTCTCCAGGATATTCTCAGACCTATCCACCATAATGACCAGTGCAATCCTCCACCACCAAAGTAAACTGACTCAGAAACTTTTGATCAAATTCCAACTTCAACAGTGACAAAAGGATTAAAAATGTCCACTGGACTTTTGAAAAACTTGATACTCAAAATTCTACCAGGCTTATCAATATTTGCAATTAATGTGAATGACTTAAGTTGTCCTCTAAAGAGGCACAGGTTGGATGACTGGATACAAAAACTCAGGCCATATATCTGCTGCAATACAAGAATATCATCTTACCCTAAAAGATAAACATAGACTCAGGGTGAAGGGATGGTTATCTATATTTCAGGCAAATGGAAATCAGAAAAAAACAGGTGTTGAAATTTTATTTGCAGATACAATAGACTTTAAACCAACAAATGTAAGGAAAGATAGGGATGGTAACAACACTCAACATGATGAAATTTCAATTATTAACATTTATGCACCCAACCAGAATGCATCTCAATTTATAAGAGAGACTTTAACAGACTAGCCACTTGATTTCCTCCAGCACCATAGTAATCAGAAATTTTAACACCCTTTTGGCTGTATTGGATAGATCCTCTGCTAAGAAGCTAAGCAAAGAAATTTTAAACTTAAACTTAAATTCAACAATTGGATTTAACAGACATCTACAGAAAATTTCATCCTAACAAAACTGAATGTACATTTTTCTCATCAGCCCATTGAATATCCTCCAAAATTGCTCACATCTTAGGTCACAAGTCTAACCTCAGCAAATTAAAAAGAATAGAAATTATTCATTGTATTTTCTCAGATCATCACAGAATAAAAGTTGAGCTCACTAATAACAGGAATCTACATACTTATACAGAGACGAGGTAACTAAATAACCTTATGCTGAATGATAGTTGGGTCATAAATGAGATTAAGAAGGAACTTACCAAATTTTTGGAACAAAACAGTAATGAAGACACAAATTATCAGAACCAATGGGATATGGCAAAGGCAGTGCTAAGAGGGAAATTTATAGGATTGCAAGCCTTCTTCAAGAGGATGGAAAGAGAGGAAGTCAACAACTTAATGAGACATCTTAAACAAGTGTAAAAGGAAGAACATTCCAACCCCAAACCCAGCAGAAGAAAAAAAATAATAAAATTAGAGCAGAATTAAATGAAATTGAAAAAAAAGTTATTCAAAAGATCAATGAATCAAAAAGTTTGTTTTTGGAAAAATTTAACAAAATTCATAAATCTTTGGCTAGCCTAACTAAAAATAGAAAATTAGAATCTCTAATGTCATCAATCAGAAATGACAAAGGTGAAATGACAACAGACACCTCAGAAATTCAAATAATCTTTAGTGAATGCTACAAAAACTGGTTTATCTTACAAGGGTACAAGTGAATCTTTCTAAAAGTAGAATATAAATGTCTTAACACAATAAGAAAATGACATAAAGTCTATGTTAACCCGTTTGATGAAAATATTTCAATTGTATATGAAAACGCCACACTGTACCCTGTGATTGCATTAATGTACACAGCTATCATTTAATTTAAAAAAAAAGAAATATGAAAATCTGAAAGAAATTGACCAATACTTGGAAGCACGCCAACTTCCTAGACTTAGCCAGAAAGAATTGGAAATATAGAAAAGACCTATGTCAAGTACTGAAATAGCATCAACTATATGAAATCTCCCAAAAAAGAAGAGTCTGGGATCAGATGGCTTCACATCAGAATTCTACCAAACCCTTAAAGATGAACGATTACCTATATTACTTACCCTTTTCCAAAGCACAGAATAAGAAGGAATACTTCCCAACACATTCTATGAAGCACATATTACCCTGATCCCCAAACCAGGAAAAGACCCAACAAGAAAAGAAAAGTATAGACCAATATCTTTAATGAATATAGATGCAAAAGTATTTACTAAGATCCTAGGAAACAGACTTCAGCAACACATCAAACAAATTACACACCATAACCAAGTGGCTCTTATCCCAGGGTCTCAAGGATAGTTCAATATATGTAAATCTATACATATAATACATCACATAAAAAAATAATAAACAAATACCATATGATTTTCTCAATCGATGCAGAAAAAGCTTTTGATAATATCCAGCATCCTTTCATGATCAGAACACTTAAGAAAATAGGTATAAAAGGGATATTTATTAAACTGATAGAGGCTATCTACAGCAAACCCACAGAAAATATTGTATTGAATGGAGTAAAATTGAAAACATTTCCACTTAGATCAGGAACCTGGCAAGGTTGCCCATTGTCACCACTGCTTTTTAACATCGTAATGGAAGTCTTAGCCATCGCAAGCAGTGAAGAAAAGGCAATCACAGGTATCCAAATAGGATCAGAGGAGATCAAACTTTCACTCTTTGCAGATGATGTGATTGTATGTCTGGAAAACCCCACAGACTAAACAACAAAACTCTGAGAAGTGACCAAGGAATACAACAGTATCTCAGGTTACAAAATCAATACTCACAAATCAGTAGCCTTTATATATACAAACAATAGTCAAGCTGAAAAAACATTCAAGGCCCAGATGACCAAAAATCACATTACAACAAAGATATTTGTATCAGAATGTTTATTGTAGCCCAATTCATAATTGCCAGGTCATGGAAGAAGCCCAAGTGCCCATAGATCCATGAATGGATCAACAAACTATGGTATATGTACACCATGGAATACTATGCAGCCATAAAGAAAGATGGAGACTTTACATCATTCATGTTCACATGGATAGAGCTGGAAAATGTTCTTCTGAGCAAAGTATCACAAGAATGGAAGAAAAAGTATCCAATGTACACACCACTATTATGAAATTAATTTATACCCTTTATATGAAAGCTATAACCTAATAACAGCCTAAAAATACGGGGAGAGGGGAGGGTAGGAGAGGG
>CAUYTI010022448.1:0-32383 GCA_963575145.1 Galago senegalensis
TAGGTCATGGAAGAAGCCCAAGAGCCCATCGATCCACGAATAGATCAATAAATTGTGGTATATGTACACCATGGAATACTATGCAGCCATTAAGAAAGATGGAGACTTTACCTCCTTCATGTTTACATGGATGGAGCTGGAACATATTCTTCTTAGCAAAGTATCTCAAGAATGGAAGAAAAAGTATCCAATGTACTTAGCCCTACTATGAAACTGATTTATAGCTTTCATAGGAAAGCTATAACCCAATTTTAGCCCAGGAATATGGGGAGAGTGAAGAGGGAGGGTGATTGGTGGGATCACGCCTATGATTCATCCTATAAGGGTACATGTGAATCTCTCTAAATGTAGAATATAAATGTTTTAACACAATAATTAAGAAAAAGACATGAAGGCTATGTTAACCAGTTGGATCAAAGTATTTCAAATTGTACATAGAAACAGTACACTGTATCCCATGATAGTATTAATGTACACTGCTATGATTTAATAAAAAAAAATGAACAGTTTGATCATGAGTGCTGCTAAATTTTTTTTTTTTAAAGTAAGCAGTAAACAGTTCTTTCAGGTTCTTTCTTTTTTCCTTTGAGACAGAGTCTCTCTCTGTTGCCCTGGGTAGAATGCTGTGGCATCATTATAGCTTACAGCAACCTCAAACTCTTGGGCTCAAGCAATCCTCTTGCCTCAGCCTCCCAAGTAGCTGGGATTTATGGGTGCATGCTATGATGCTGGCTAGTTTTTCTGTTTTTAATAGAGACAGGGTCTCACTCTTGCTCAGGCTGTTCCCAAAATCTTGAGCTCAAGGGATCCACCTGCCTCAGCCTCCAAAAGTACTGGGATTATAGGCATGAGACACCGTGCTTGGTCCTTTTTTCAGTTTCTTATTAAAACATTCACAAAAAATAAACCAGAAGTCTTTCATACATGAATGTTAGAAAACCCAAGAGAAGTCTGTATTTTTCTCATGAAACCGACAAGTTAGCTCATTTTAGAATTAAATGCATTATCTTCTTTTACTTTGTTTTTTAATGAATAGGAATCCTATAAAGTTGGATTAAACTTAATGAAATTCCAAAGAATCTCAAATTTAGAATTATTATAGAGAGGTATAAGAACAGTAATAATATGCCTTAGATTTGGATTATGAAAATAATATCTTATAACTTTCATTCTAGTACAGCTTTGCCTGTAACTCAGCTTCTCTTTTTGGATTTGGAAAAGATTATACATGTTGTATTCTAGTGAAAACAACAACGAGCAATTTGATTGTAAGCAGAAGGATGTCTGAAGAATTTAAACAGAGAAGGGATATTCCTGAATATCCCCAGAGGGAAGTATAATCTATTTATAAGAATGAAAAGGATGGTTGTGGGCTTTAAATCTGTTCTCCAATATGGAAAATGCAATTAGGGCTGGGTTGGTGATGAGCCAGGGGACAAGTTTTAAGTAATCTGCATCTTGCAGTTTGACAACTAAGAAAATCCTTATTGGGCTCCATTGTGTGTGTGTGTGTGTGTGTGTGTGTGTGTTTGGAAGAAAGCCCAGAAAGCAGAAAATGTTTATGTGTAGACAATGACTAGAAAAATGGATACTTCTGTAGTGTTCAAATGCTGTGAGAGCAGATGATGCTCATGGCACTGGTGCACCCAGGTACTGACTTTCTGCCTAACTAGAGGAAGGGGAATATGAGACTTCTGAGTGAGTCTTTGGAGGTCCATATAGCTAATTTGTAGAAAATAAATTCATCACTAACCTATGTTTTAAAACTTTCAAATAATACAAAAATCAGTTCATTTTCCTGTTAGAATTGCAATGGAAGAATGTTTTACCTACCTGCTTAGATCCACAGTGGGATCTTTGATAACAGAAAAACATTTAAAGAGTCATGTTTCTATTATTTTAGTGTCATCTTTCAATTCATTTTTTTCTGAAGTATAGTAATTTCAAAATGAACATTTTCAATTGAGATCAAGGATTGCTGTTTCTTATCACTTTAGTAAACATATATTTAATAACTCACAATATTTAGTTTATTCAAAGTTTTTAGTATATAATTATAGTTTTAGTATATTCAAAGAGTTTTGTTTGTTTGGGTTTTTTTTGCAGTTTTTGACTGGGGCTAGGTTTGAACCTGCCACCTCTAGCATATGGGGCCGGCGCCCTACCCCTTTGAGCCACAGGTGCTGCCCTATTCAAAGAGTTTTATAACCACCAGTTACACACTAATTTCAGAATATTTTCATCATCCCCCAAAGAATGCAAAATCCACTAGTAGTCACTTTGCCTCCTCTCTTCTACAACTCCTAGGAAATCATTAATCTACTTTCCAGTATCTTTGGATTTGCCTATTCTGGACATTTTGTGTAAGTGAATCATACAATTTATACGGCCTTTTATAACTGGCTTCTTTCAGTTACCAAGATGTTCCCAAGTTTCATGCACATTTTAATATGTAGCAGTAGCTCACTTTTTAAAGGCTAAATAATATTCCATTGTATGGATATGCTGCATTTTATTGATCCATTCATTATCTACTGATGGCAATTTTGGTTGTTTCTGTATTTTTTGGCTATTATGAATAAATGTCACTAGAACCTTTATATGCAAGTTTTATGTGAAGATGTTTTTACTTTTCTTGGATGTGTTACTAGAATTGCTGGGTGATATGGTAATTTTATGGTCAGCATTTGAGGAACTGACAAACTATTTCTCAAAGTGGCTATACCATTTTACATTCCCATTAGTAATGTAGAGGATTGCAATTTCACCACATTCTTCTCAATACTTTTTATTGTTTGTCAAGGATTGGTATATATTTATTTTTATTTCAGATTAATAGGAGGATACAAAAGATTAGGTTGCAAGGTTAATACTTAAACACAAGAAATTTGAATCATAAGCTTGAAACTACAGGAAATTCAAAATAACCTGAAATCACTCTGGACTATGTCAGATAGGGCACTGTCTCTGAGGTGTCTCAAAAATGAACATGACAGCAAAGAACACTACTTTAAACACAACGAATACACTGGTACTAACTGTAATAAGCTACAATTTTAAAAGCATCAGACTAAGAAGCTTATTTAAAAAGTAGGCTTTGGCTGGGTATGGTGGCACACACCTGTAGTACTAGCTTCTCAAATGGCTGAGCAGGAGGATGACTTAATCCCAGGAATCTGAGATCTGAGTGAGGTATGATGATGCCACTGCACTCAAGCCCCAGAACACAGAGTGAAACGCTGTCTCAGAAACAAAAAACCCACAATGAGATAGTAGTTAATACCTATTAGGATTACTATTAAAAAAAACATAAAATAACAAGGGTGGGGGAGAACATGGAGAAAGTGAAACCCTTAGACACTGCTAGTAGGAATATAAAATGATACGACCTCCATGAAAAATAGTTTGGTAGTTTCTAAAAAAAATTGAACATAAAAGTACTATATGATTTTCACACAAAAATTTGTATGTGATTGTTCATATTCATGATAGAATATGAATGATAGAAGCATATTCATGATAATCAGAAAGTAGAAGCAATCATCAACTGATGAAAGAATATGGAATATTATTCAGCCATTAGAAAAGGAATAAATGATACATATATGTCATGTGATGAACCTTGAGAACATCATGCTAAGTTAAAGGAGTCAGACATAGGCTAGGCGTGGTAGTTCAAGCCTGTAATTATAGCACTCTAAGAGGCCACAGCGGGTGGACTGCTTGAGCTCACAGGTTTGAGACCAGCCTGAGTAAAAGCAAGACCTCATCTCTACTAAAAATAGAAAAACTGAGGCAAGAGAATGGCTTGAGCCCAAGAATTGGAGGTTTCTGTGAGCTATGAAGCCACAGCACTCTACCCAGGGTGACAGCTTTAGACTGTTTCTCAAAAAAAAAAAAAAAAAAAGGAGTCAGACATAAAAGGGCAAATATTTTGTTTCCAAATATGTATATGAAGTACTTACAACAGGCAAATTCACAGGAAGAAAACAGCAGTTGCCAGGGGTGAGGGGGAAGAGAGGCGGGAAATGACTGCTAATGGGGTAGAATTTTTTCTGACATGACGAAAATGTTCTGGAATTAGGTAGTACAGCACAACCTTGTGAATATAGCAAAATCAATGAATTATATACTTCAAATTGATAAATTTTGTCATGTGAATTATATATCAATTTAAACAAGTTTTGCTTAGGAGCAAGTCAATGAATTAACAATGATGCTGTTAACAAGATAGCTAAGACTTACTGAGCACGTTATGTGCTTAGGTACATTCAAGCACTTTATATAAATTCTCTCACCTAATTCTCCAGATAGGCCAGGCGAGGTAGCTCAGGTCTACAATCCTAGAACTCTGGGAGGCCATGGCAGGAGGATCCTTTGAGCTCAGAAGTTTGAGACCAGCTTGACCAAGAGTGAGACCCCATCTCTACTAAACAAATAGTACAGGTGGACGCCTGTAGTCCCAGCTACTCAGGAGGCTGAGTCAGGAGGATAGCTTCAACCCTGAAGTTTGAGGTTGTTCTGAGCTAGGCTGACTTCATAGCACTTCAGCCTGGGGCAACAGAGTGAGACTGTATGTCAAAAAAAAAAATTCTATGAGAGTGATACTATTTTTATTCTCACTTTATGAAGAAGAGATTATTAGTTCTAGATCATTCAGTTGGTAAAAGAAGGTAGTCTAAAGCCAAAGTTTGTTTTTGTAAACATAATTAAAAAAACGAAAATTTTGTTTTGTAGTATAAGAACATAAATTAAAAAATTTCAGAGATGCTACAAGAGGTGGAAATTCAAACAACAGAACGAAATTTGCAGAGTTCTGTGCAAATTTTGAGTTAATTAGAGACAGACTTAGAAGACAGTAGAAAGGAGTACATAAAAATGTACTGAGAGTACAAATTAAATCTGAATGTTTGGCCCTTCTCTTCATTCCAAAGGCCATTGCAATAGTACATTAAAAAAATTAATTTAATGGCAGTACGAAAAAAAAAACCAAATATGTTCCTCCTTAAATGTAACAAAATAAAACAAATTACTAAAAAACTGATGAGAGGGAAGACTTCTGAAGACTTGGGTCTTACCCTTTGCCAGAAGTTCTGGCACTTCTTTACTTCTTCTGTATTCCTTTCTGGCTAATAAAATCCTACCTTACCACTCATCTGTGGTCTGTGGGTTCATTTCTTCAAATCCCCAAGACCTAGGACCTACTGAAGAAAGAAATTCCAGTAACATATTTCAGGGATGTCATCTGGAATTGAAGATCTGTGATGGTAACATATTATCTCACCAAGAGAATACCCTACTGGTCTATATTCTGAAGCATTGGAGCATGTTTGATCCCCAGATGCTGAAAAAAGAAAGCATGGTTTTCTTTTGCACCCATGCCTGGCTTCAGTACCAGCTTGCCAAGGATGAACAATGGCCACCAGAGGGTACTCTACATTATGATACCATTTTTCAGTTACATCTTTTTTGTAAACAAGAAGAGAAGTGGTCTAAAGTGCCCTATGTGAAAGTTTTTTTTTACTCTCAGAGACAACCCCCAACTGTGTAAAACCTGTCAGATCCAGCTCTCCTGGCTATAGTAACTTTCCCAAATAGCCAAAGATTCCTGAGAGAGATGTTGTCACCACCTCGTTCAAAACCACCGTCTACTTCTGCACCTTACTCCATGCCTTTACAAAACCCCAAGAAGGAGTCTGTTCCACAAGTTTCTTCTGGTTCTGTTGGGACCCCCAGAAAGCAAATGTGTCCTTCTTTGTGACCTCTGGTTGAGACTGTGGGTGGTCAAAGGGGAAATGCATGAGTATTCAGTACCTTTTCTCTGGCAAATTTAAAACAAGTTAAGATTGATTTAGAAAAACTTTCTGATGACCAAGACAGGTACACAAATGTTCTCCAAGGGTTAGGACAAAGCAATGACCTCTCTTGGAGAGATGTAATGCTAATACTAGATCAAACTTTAACTTTGAATGAGAAAAATGAAGTCTTGGATGAGGTTAGAAAGTGGGGTGATTTGTGGTTCAAGTTCAACATTGATAGCAGCATGTCCTTTGCAGAAAGGGACAGATACCCTATGGGAAGACAGGCAGCTCCCGTTGAGGATCCTGAATGGGACCCTGAAAAACAAGGTGACTAGTGGTGTAAACATTTTCTAACATGTATCCTGGAAGGTTTACATTGATCCAAGAAAAAGCCTATGAATTATTCTAAATTGTCTACTATTTACCAGGAGCAAAACATAAGTCCCTCAGTCTTTTTTGAACAGCTTAGGGAGGTAATGAGAAAACATATTCAGTTGACACCTGATTCCTTAGAGGGCCAAATTATTTTAAAAGATAAATTTATCATTCAGGTAGCCCCAGGCATTTGAAGAAAAGTCCAGAAATTGGCTTTAGGACCTAATGATAACCTGAGAATGTTCTTAAAATGGCCACAGTGGTCTTTTTATAATCAAGATCAGGAAAAAGAGGAAAAAGAGAGAAGGGATAAAAAAAGAATGGCAGTTCTAGTAATGGCATTCTGACAAACAGGTACCATGCAGGGGCAGAGGGAAGCCAGAGGAGCTAAGAACAAGTGCTTTCAATGTGGTCAGACTGGCCTTGTCAAAAGAGATTGTCCCCCTCCACTCCCCCACCATACACACACACCAACAGGCCCCTGTCCAGATTGCAAGGGAGACCACTGGAGGGCAGCCTGTCCCTAGAGGTGAAGACCTGGGACAGTGACCTCATCAGTCTCTGAAATGGACTGAAGGTGCCTGGGGCAGTTTCTCATGGCTTTGGCTTGTGTCCATCACCCCTCAAGAGCCTCGGGTCTGCCTCACAGTGGAGGGCCAGAAGATAGAATTTCTTCTGGACACTGGAACAACCTTTTCTGTATTTCTCTCTAACACTGGTCTTCTATCCCCCAAATCTGTAACTGTACAGGGGGTGTCTGGATAGCCAGTTACCAAATTTTTTTCTCAGCCTATAAGCTGCAATTGGGGCAACTGGCTGTTCTTTCACACTTTCCTAATCATGCCTAAAAGTCCTGCTCCTCCTTTGGGGAAAGGCATACTAATTAAAGCAGGAACAACCATTTATATAAATGTGGGACAAGAAACTATACTATGCCTTCCCTTATTAGAGAGAGAAATTAAACCAGAAGTATGGGCTACTGAGAGACAGTGGGAAGAGCAAAATATGCTCAACCAGTCCAAATCAAGTTACAAAATCCCATCGTCTATCCCAATCAAAAACAATACCCTCTAAAAGCAGAAGCTAAGGATGGGCTAACACTCATAATACAGAAGCTAAACCGACAGAAATCATTAATATCTTGTAACAGTCCATGTAACACTCCTATTCTAGGACTGCCAAAGCCAAATAGGTCTTGGAGACTAGTACAAGACCTCTAAATCATAAATGAAGCAATCATTTCTCTCTATTGTATAGTTCTCAATCTGTATACTTTATTATCTCAAATCCCTGAAAAATCTGTGTGTTTCACAGTCCTAGATCTAAAAGATGCCTTTTTCTGCACTCCTCTTCATAAGAATTACCGATACCTTTTTGTTTTTAAAGACCTCTCTGACTCCAAGCCCCATCTTACATAGACTGTGTTACCTCAGGGATTTAGGAGCAGCTCTCATTTGTTTGGACAAACTTTAGCCTAAGACTTGAGTCGTTTTTCATATCTCACAGTGACTCTTATTAAGCATGTAGATGACATTCTCTTGGCAGCACCAGATGCAGAGGAATGCCACAAAACTACCCAAGCTCTATTAAACTTTCTAGTCGATTGTGGGTACAAAGTTTCCAAGGCTAAAGCCCAATTATGTATGCTTGAAGTGCACTGTCCAACTTTCATAGGAGAGGAAGTTCTTGGGCAAAGAAAGAACAGAACCAACACTGGCTCACTCTAAACCTCTTAGGAATTACGGGCTTTTGCAGACTGTATTCCTGGATACAGTGAAATAGCTAGATCACTCTATTCTGTAATTAAAAATGTTCAAAAAGAGTGCCTGTTACTTGAGAATGGGAACTGGAGGCAGATCAGGCAGTCCGACAGCTAAAAAATGCTCTTTTACAGGCCCCTGCTTTAAGACTTCCTATTGGATAATTTAATCTGTATGTTACAGAGTGGGCTAGAATTACCTTAGGAGTCTTGACGCAATACCGGGGTCCAGTTTTGCAACCCATACCTTATCTTAGTAAAGAAACTGACACTGTGGCTAAGGGATGGCCACACTGTCTATTAGTTGTAGCAGCTATAGCCCTCTTAACCCTGAAGGCAATTAAGCTAACTTTGGGAAGAAACCTAATTATTTATACTTCTTTTGACCATATTGGACTTTTAAATTCAAAAAGCAATCTTTGGCTGTCAGAAAACCACTTTCTTGGCTCGGTGCCTGTGGCTCAAGTGGCTAAGGCACCAGCCACATATACCTAAGGTGGCGGGTTCGAATCCAGCCCAGGCCCACCAAACAAGAATGATGGCTGCAACCAAAAAATAGCTGGGCCTATGGCAGGCGCCTGTGGTCCCAGCTACTTGGGAGGCTGAGGCAGGAGACTCGCTTGAGCCCAGGAGTTGGAAGTTTCTGTGAGCTATGATGCCATGTCACTCTACCCAGGGGAATAGCTTGAGGCTCTGTCTCAAAAAAAAAAAAACTGCTTTCTTAAATATCAACCCTTATTACCAGAAGAGCCAATGCTACAATTACCAGAAATACCTGCACCACTTTGAATTCTGACACTTTCCTTCCTGAATCCAATGAGGAAACAGGGCATGATTGCCAATAAATTATAGCACAGACCTATGCAGCTAGAGAAGACTTACAAGAAACCCTCCCCTACCCAATCTTGACATGATTTTGTATAAAGATGAAAGTTCTTTCATAGAACAAGGAACTCAAAAAGCAGGCTATGCTGTAGTTAATCAGCATACTGTAACTGAGAGTGGGTCTCTCCTTTCAGGAACTGGTGAACAATTAGCTGAGTTAATAGCTTTAACCTGTGCCTTAGAAATTGGGAGAGACAAACAAGTCAATATAATACACTTACTCAAAATATGCTTTCCTCATTTTACATGCCCATGCTGCTATTTTGGAAGGAAAGACAATACTGAACTTCCAGTGGATTCCCCATAAAATGTCATCATGAAATAGACAGGTAAGCAGCAGTTATTCATTGTAAGGACACCCAATAACCTTACATGATATTTCTGAAGGTAACCAGCTTGACAATAAAGGGATAAAATGGCAGCACAGAGGGAAAAATTTTCCTTGTGGCGCCCCTAATTTGGGAGGGATCACCTGAGAATCATGCACCTCAATGGACTCTGGACTTTCTCCAAAGACTATTCACTACTTCCATTAGATTGGCTACAAAATAGAAGTGGACTTTTGTTATTACCTGCTGCAAGTCAATGGAAAATACTTAAAACTTTACATCAGTCTTTTAATTTTGGCACTGAAAGTACCTATCAAACGGCTAAAGATCTCTTTAATGGGAAAAACTTATTTAAAACTATAAAACAGATAATAAGGACTTGTGATGTATGACAGAGAAACAATCCTTCAAATCATAGTCTAGCTCCCTCAGGTATACAAAAACAAGGTAAATATCCAAGTGAAGATTGGCAAATAGATTTTACTCATCTCTGTAAAGTACATGGTGTACGATATTTGCTAGTATTTATGGATACTTTTACTAATTGGGTTGAAGTGTTCCCTTGCAGGACAGAAAAGGCCCAGAAGTTGTAAAGGCTTTAGTACATGAGATTATCCCCAGCTTTAGATTCCCTCAAAGTTTATAAAGCGATGATGGCCTGCCTTCAAAGCAGCTATTACATAGGGAATATTTAAAGCCCTGGACGTACAATATCATCTACACTGTTCTTGGAGGCCCTAATCCTCTGAGAAGGTAGAAAAAATGAATGATAAGATCAAAGGACAGTTACAAAAACTAACTCAAGAGACTCATCTACTTTGGACTAAATTATTTCCCACTGTTCTCCTTAGACTGAGAATTTTACTTCAGAAACTCAGTTGTAGCCCATTGGATTTATTATATAGAAGGTCCCTTTTAACAAATGATTTATTATTAGATCAAAAAACTACAGAATTAGTAAAACATATTACTTCTTTAGGTAAATTTCAACAAATCCTTAAAACAGCCCAACTACATTTTTACATTCAACTCTAAAAGAGCTTTTCTCTCCTAGAGATCTATCAAGTTATGACCAAAACTCTTCCCTCCAATTCACTTTCCTTGACCTCAACTTGGGAGGGTCCCTTTCCTGTTATCTTGTCTTCTTCTACAGCTTTTAAAGTTACAGGAATAGATTCCTGGATACATCATTCATGAGTAAAATCCTGGAACCAACCACCTCCTACAGAAGTGGACCATAAAGAGAATCAACCACAGTCCATGTACACTTGTGAGCCTAAAGAAAATCTGAAGTTATTATTTAGAAGCCAACAAGGAAAGTGTTAACGTAGTCTTCCTTTGAAGTCATGGACTTTATTAATTTCCAACTTGACACCACTGACACTAATTAACCTCCTCCTCTCACTGTTCTACCCTTTTTAATGTGGTAATCAGATTTATATCTTCTAGAGATGATGCCATCAGACCACAAGCAGTAAAAAGGGTTCCAGTTCAAGACCTAATTCTGTTGTGGACTCCTGGACTGCCCTCCTGCTAGAGAAATCCTAACTGCCCCCTTCTATTAGTACAAGTGATACCGGACAAGTGGCACCCCAGCCAGCTCAGCTGAGCGGGGTTGGAGGACCTGCCACCTCCATCTTGACGGTGTTGGTGACGGCAGCTGGCAGAGAAACCAGCAGGCTGGAGTGTAGGCAAGCGGGAGGAGCTTCCCTCCCCCAACAGAGGCTCCAGTAGCCAAAGGAACCAAACACGTGCGGGAGAAGACACTGGCGCCGTGCTGTCTCCTCATGTGGACTTCTGGCGATTCCTCCAGTGCATCCCTGATTGGTCCATTTTCAAAACCTATTCACGATTAGTCTATTTTCAGGACCCATAAGCTCACTGGACAACTGCCCCTATATAAGCCAGAGAACCTGAGCACAGACTTGAGCAGATCTCAGGAGAAGAGCAAAGAGGTTTGGTTCTGTAACATTTGTATCCTGCTCTATGAGATTTGCCCCTTTGTAAGAGCTGTAAATACTTGCAAGGAGGTTTGCTCCTTTATAAGAGCTGTAACACTCATATTATAAAACCTATCTTACTGCTAATCTTACTCTACAAGGAGGTTTGGCTTGTTGTAAGAGCTGTAACACTTATACCTGTTGATCTGTGGTCCATCGCTTTCATTCTTTGAACCGCTGAGACCAAGAGCCTGGAAATTCAGTATAAAAAATCTGGTATCACAAGGTTTCCCCATTCAAGGCTGGACAAGGGATCCCAGTTTTCCAAGGCCTGGGCAATTTCATGAAGAGAACATCCTGACATTTTGCCTCAAGCTAGAGGGATCAACCTGGATTGCCCTCTAAGGAACCTCTACCTGCCCCCCTTTATCATCATCCATCTTCAGCAGGAAGCAGTTCGTAGTAGTCAGTGCCCCTTTTCCCCTAATGCTTTTATTTGGAAAGGGAGGATTGATACAGAGCTCCCCTACTCTGGGCTAGACAGGGAACCCCCATTCTTTAGGCCCAGAAGAGCTCAGAAATCAGATCCCCATCTCTAGGATCAACAGGCTGCCTTTTCCAAGCCACACCCTCTGGACTCTAGCAAAGTCATGAACAAAGCAGCCTGAAATGTTTTGGATGGTTCCACCTTGAGTGGAGAGCACACACCTTAAATAATTCCTTAAGATAAAAACTGCAAAGACCTAATAACCTTGCCCCAGTTGAGGGACTGCATTCATTTGTTAACACACTCATTAATTTTGAAAAGGTGTTTTTCCACCTACCAAAATGTGATATATACCCCTAGGCAAAGGACCCTTGTGGAAGACTTCTGACTTAAGTCTTCCCCTTAGCCAGAAGCTCTGGTGCTTTTTTACTCCTGTATACCTTTCTGCTAATAAAAATCTTCTCTCACCCCTAGGGGGAAAAATGAGAAATTTCCCAGGTAAGGAAAGGCAATCTGATAACGTATTGCAAAAAGTCTTAAAATGCTTATACTTTATGATATTATGTCTAGAAAATTATACTATAATCAGCTAATCAGAGATTTACGAAAAAGTATATTCACTATAGTATTATTCACAATAGTGGAAAAAATTATAGACAGTTTAAATCTTCTAATATCAGGAAACCAAATAAATTAATGAGCATCTAAATAAAATATTACATAGTCACAAAAATAGTTTAGAAAAATATTTACGAGAAGAAAAATTAATCACGATGTATATAAAAAAGGTTAGGATATAAAACATTATATAGTACATAAAGTACAGCCTCAAATTTGCAAAGGAAAGTGCATTAATGTTGGTTATTTCTGAGTGATGGTAACAGAATTCTGGTTGACTTTATTAGTGTTTTATATCTTATAATGTTTCAGTCTCTACCATGAACACAGATTTTATAACAAGTGGTATTATTACTTTATCTAAAATATGTAGCTGCTAAAGTTTTCCTGATGACTAGATCTTAATATAGATTTTTATGAATTGAAAGTTTTAATTTTTTTAGTCTTTTAATCAGAAATACTGGCTTGGTGCCTGTAGCTCAAGCAGCTAAGGCACCAGACACATACCCAAACAAAAATGACAATTACAACCAAAAAAAAAAAAAATAGCTGGGTGCTGGGGTGGGCACCTATAGTCCCAGCTACTTGGGAGACTGAGGCAAAAGAATTACTTAAGCCCAGGAGTTGAAGGTTGCTGTGAGCTGTGACACACAGTACTCTTACCCAGGGCGACAGCTTGAGACTCTGTCTCAAAAAAAAAAAAAAAAGAAAGAAATATTAATTTTAACCTATAGCAGTCACAGATTTTCTCATACTCTAATCATCTTAACATTATGAGGACTACAACTTGGACTTTACCTAACAAACATAAATAACATAACCTAATTGTTTGTATCCTCATTTAATCTGAAATTAAAAAAAAAAGAACCAAAACCAACACTGTGAAGTAGATACTGTTATATAATAGGCCTGGAAATAGGAGAGATCAGATAGTTTACGCAGGATCATAATGAGACTAGGGAAGTGTTAGAGACAGGCTTGCTTCTAGGTCCTACTGACTCCAATATACCAACCTTCATCTTTATTACAATGACATACAGCATTCCAAGGCATCCACACATATGTTAAAATATTTCTAGGTGTGGGCGCGGTGGCTCACACCTGTAATCCTAGCACTCTGGGAGGCCAAGGTGGGTGGATAGCTTGAGCTTACAGGTTCCAGACCAGTCTGAGCAGAAGTGGGACTCCATCTATACTGAAAATAGAAAAACTGAGGCAAGAGGATCACTTGAACCCAAGAGATGTAGGTTGCTATGAGCTATGATGGCACTGCACTCTATTCAGGGTGACAGCTTGAGACTTTGTCTAAAAAAAAAAAAAATTTCCAAAACTTGTGTGATTGAAATAGTCAACTGGAAGACGTTTGTCAAAAAATACAGGAATGGCTAGGGCCCATAGCTCAGTGGGTAGGGCACTGGCCACATACACCGAGGCTGGCAGGTTCGAAACCAGCCTAGGCCAGCTAAACAACAATGACCAGGGCAATAATAACAACAAAGAAATAGCTGGTGGCATTGTGGTGGGCGCCTATAGTCACAGCTACTTGGGAGGCTGAGACAAGAGAATGGCTTAAGCCCAAGAGATTGAGGTTGCTGTGAGCTGTGACACCACAGCGCTCTAACGAGGGTGACATAGTGAGACTCTATCTCAAATAAAAAAATACAGGTAGATGAAGGTGGTGTGACAGATTGATTCCATGGCCCCATCTCAAACCCCCCAAAATCAAATTCTCCCAATGTGGAGTCAAAGAAGGTAAGACTTGAGAATTTTTTTTCTCCTAACAATCAGAACACCAGAAAATGGTTTGAGATTTTTTAAAAAGAGAGAATTTCCTTCTTCTTCTTTTTTTTTTTAAATTAAATCATAGTACATTAATGCAATCATGGGGTACAATGTGCTGGTTTCATATACAATTTGAAATATTTTCATCAAACTGGTTAACATAGCCTTCACGGCATTTTCTTAGTTATTGTGTCAAGACATTTATATTCTACACTTAGTAAATTTCACATGTACTCTTGTAAAGATGCACCATAGCTGTGGTCCCACCAATTACTATCCCCCCACCCATCCTCCACTCTTCCTCCTTTCCCCTTCTTCTTGGGCTATACTTGGGTTACAGCTTTCACATGAAAGCTATAAATTGGCTTCATAGTAGGGCTAAGTACATTGGATACCTTTTCTTCCATTCTTGAGATACTTTGCTAAGAAGAATATGTTCCAGCTCCATCCATGTAAACATGAAAGAGGTAAAGTCTCCATCTTTCTTTAAGGCTGCATAATATTCCATGGAGTACATATACCACAATTTATTAATCCATTGATGGGTCCGATGGTCAATGGGCTTCTTCCATGACTTAGCAATTATGAATTGGGCTGCAGTAAACATTTTGGTACAAATATCTTTGTTATAATGTGGTTTTTGGTCTTATGGATATATACTTAGTAGAGGAACTGTTGCACAGAATGGCAGGTGTATTTTTAGATCCCTACATGTTCTTCAAACATCTTTCCAAAAGGAACATATTAGTTTGCATTCCCACCAGCAGTGTAGAAGTGTTCCCTTTTCTCCACATCCACGCCAACATCTTTTGTTTTGGGATTTTGTGATGTGGGCTAATCTTACTGGAGTTAGATGATATCTTCAAGTAGTAATTTTTTGCAGTTTTTGGCCGGGGCTGGGTTTGAACCCACCACCTCTGCCCCCTGGGTGCAGTACCCTATTCCTTTGAGCCATAGGTGCCGCCCTCAAAGTAGTTTTCATTTGCATTTTTCTGATGATTAAAGATAATGAGCATTTTTTCATATGTCTGTAGGCCATGTTCCTGTCTTCTTCAGAGAAGTTTCTCTTCAAGTCCCTTGCTCAC
This sequence comes from Galago senegalensis, assembly GCA_963575145.1. Lineage (NCBI taxonomy): Eukaryota > Metazoa > Chordata > Mammalia > Primates > Galagidae > Galago > Galago senegalensis. The sequence goes on from CAUYTI010022448.1 coordinate 15,062, forward strand.
CCTGAGATGGGATCACTTGTTCTTTTCTTGCTAATACGTTTGAGTTCCCTGTAGATTCTGGTTATTAAACCTTTGTTGCAGACATAACCTGCAAATATCTTCTCCCATTCTGAGGGCTGTCTGCTTGCTTTACTTACTGTGTTCTTGGCTGTGCAGCTTTTTAGTTTGATCAGGGCCTAGTAATATATTTTTGGTGTTGCTTCAACTGCCTGGGGGGTTCTCCTCATAAAATATTTGCATAGGCCGATTACTTCAAGTGTTTTCCCTGCATTATTCTCTTCCAGTGTTTTTATAGTCTCCTGTCTTAAATTTAAATCTTTAATCCAGTAAAAGTTTATCTTAGTTAATGGTGAAAGGTGTAGGGCCAGTTTCAGTCTTCTACAGGTTGCCAGCCAGTTCACCCAGCACCATTTGTTAAACAGGGAATCTTTTCCCCACTCAATGTTTTTAATTGGCTTGTCAAAGATCAAATAATGGTAAGTAGCTGGGTTCATCTGTTGGTTCTCTATTCTATTCCATACATCTACCTCTCTGTTTTTGTGCCAGCACCATGCTGTTTTGATCACTATAGATTTATAGTATTGTCTTAGGTCTGATAGTGATTCCTCCTGCTTTGTTTTTATTTCTGAGTAATGTCTTGGCTATTCGAGGTTTTTTTCTGATTCCATATGAAACGAAGTATTATTTTTTCCAGATTTTTAAAGTATGACAGTGGAGCTTTAACAGGGATTGCATTAAAACTGTATATTGCTTTGGGTGGTATGGACATTTTAACAGTGTTGATTCTTCCCAGCCATGAGCATGGTATGTTTTTCCCTTTGTTAATATCTTTAGCTATTTCTTTTCTTAAGAGTGTCATAGTCCCCTTTATAGAGATCTTTCATGCCTTTGTTAGGTAAACTCCCAAATATTTCATCTTCTTTGGCATTACTGTGAACGGAATAGAGTCCTTGACTGTTTTTTCGGCTTGACTATTGTTGGTATATATAAAGGCTACAGATTTATGAGTGTTGATTTTGTAACCTGAGATGCTGCTGTATCCCTTGATCACTTCTAAGAGTTGTGTAGTAGAACCCCTGGTGTTTTCCAGGTATACAATTAGCATCTGTGAAGAGTGAAAGTTTGATCTCTTCTGACCCTATATGGATACCCTTGATTGCCTTATCTTGCCTAATTGCTATGGCTAAGACTTCCATTACAATGTTAAAAAGCAGTGAAGATCATGGGCAACCTTGTCTGGTTCTTGACCTGAGTGGAAATGATATCAATTTAACTCCATTCAATATGGTATTGGCTGTGGGCCTGTTATAGATAGCCTATATCAGTTTAAGAAATGACTCTTCTATACCAATTTTCTTAAGGGTTATGATCATGAAAGGATGCTGGATATTATCAGAAGCTTTTTTTTGCATCAATTGAGAGAATCATATGGTCCTTGTTTTTTAATTTGTGTGATGAATTATATTTATAGATTTATGTATATTAAACCAGCCTTGAGACCCTGGGATAAAACTCACTTGATCATGGTGTATAATTTGTTTCATGTGTTACTGGATTCTGTTTGCTAGGATCTTGTTGAATATTGTTACATCAACATTCGTTAGTGATATTGGTCTATAATTTTCTTTTCTTGTTGGGTCTTTTCCTGATTTGGGGATCAAGGTGATGTTTGCTTCATAGAATGTGTTGGGTAGTATTCCTTCTTTTTCTATATTTTGGAAAAAGGTTGAGTAATATAGGTACTAGTTCCTCTTTAAAGGTTTGGTAGAATTCTGATGTGAAGCCATCTGGTCCTGGGCTTTTCTTTTTGGGGAGATTTTGTATAGTTGCTGCTATTTCAGAACTTGATATCGGCCTCTTCAACATTTCCACTTCATTCTGGGTAAGTCTAGGAAGGTGGTGTGCTTGGTCCATTTCCTTCAGATTTTTGTATTTCTGAGAATAGAATTTCTTGTAATATTCATTAAGAATTTTTTGAATTTCTGAGGAGTCTGTTATTTTGTCTTTACCATTTCTGATTGATGAAATTAGAGATTTTACTCTTTTTGTCCTGGTTAGGTTATCCAAAGGTTTATCTATTTTATTGACCTTTTCAAAAAACCAACTTTTTGATTTATTAATCTGTTGTATAATCCTTTTATTTTCAATTTCATTTAATTCTGCTCTAATTTTGGTTATTTCTTTCCTTCTGCTGGGTTTGGGATTGGAATGTTCTTCCTTTTCCAGTTGCTTGAGATGTTCCATTAAGTTGTTAATGTCCTCTTCTTTCCGTTCTCTTGAGGAAGGCTTGCAATGTTATAAATTTCCTTTAGGATTGCCTTTGCAGTATCCCAGAGGTTCTGATAATTCATGTTTTCATTATCCTTTTGTTCCAAAAATTTGGTAATTTCCTTCTTAATCTCATCTATAACCCAGCTATCATTGAGCATAAGGTTATTTAGTTTCCATGTTTTTGTATGAGTATGCAGATTTCTGTTGTTACTGAGTCCAAGCTTTATTCCATCATGGTCTGAGGAGATGCAAGGAATAATTTCTATTCTTTTGAATTTGCTCAGCTTAGACTTGTGACTTAAGATGTGATCAATTTTGGAGGATGTTCCATGGGCTGATAAGAAGAATGTGTATTCACTTATGTTAGGATGAAATGTTCTGTAGATGTCTGTTAAATCCAACTGTTGAATGGTTAAGTTTAAATTAATTGTTGAATGGTTAAGTCTAAAATTTCTTTGCTTAGCTTCTTAGTGGAGGATCTATCCTACAGTGCCAAAAGAGTGTTCAAATCTCCGACTATTATGCTGCAGAAGGAAATCACGTTGCTCATGTCTGTTAGAGTCACTCTTATAAATTGAGGCACATACTGGTTGGGTGCATAAATGTTAATAATTGAAATCTTATGTTGAGTGTTACCCTGAACAAATATGAAGTGACCATCCTTATCATTCCTTACTTTTGTTGTATCTGCGAATAAAATTTCAACACCTGCTTTTTTCTGATTTCCATTTGCCTGAAATATAGATGACCATTCCTTCACCCGCAGTCTATATTTATCTTTTAAGGTAAGATGAGATTCTTGTATACAACAGATATCTGGCCTGAGTTTTTGTATCCAGCCAGCCAACCTGTGCCTCTTTAGAGGACAATTTAAGTCATTCACATTAATTGTAAATATTGATAAACCTGGTAGAATTTTGAGTTATTGAGTTTTTCGAAAGTCCAGTGGACGTTTTTAAGCCTTTTGCCACTGTGGAAGTTGAAATTTGATCAAAAGTTTCTGAGTGAGTTTACTTTTGCAGTGGAGGATTGAGTGGGTCATTATGGAGGATAGGTCTGAGAATATCCTGGAGAGCTGGTTTATTTATGGCAAATTTCTTCAAAATGTGAATGTCATTAAGGTATTTATTTATTTTTTTGAGACAGAGCCTCAAGCTGTCCCCCTGGGTAGAATGCCGTGGCATAGCTCATAGCAACCTCCAACTACTGGGCTCAAGCGAGTCTCTTGCCTCAGCCTCCCAAGTTGCTGGGACCACAGGCGCCTACCACAACGCCTGGCTATTTTTTTTTTTCAGTTGCAGCCATCATTATTGTTTGGCGGGCCCAGGCTGGATTCAAACCTGCCACCTTAGGTGTATGTGGCTGGTGCCTTAGCCACTTGAGCCACAGGCGCCGAGCCTCATTAAGGTATTTAATTTCTCCATCATAAATGAAACTTAGTTTAGCTGGATACAGGATCCTGGGTTGAAAGTTATTTTGTTTTAGGAGATTAAAAGTCGTTGACTACCCTCTTCTAGCTTGAAAGGTTTTAGCAGAAAGATCTGCAGTCATGCTAATATTCTTCCCCTTGTAGGTTACAGTTTTCTAATGTCTGGCTGCTTGCAATTTTCTCCTTCATATTAACTTTGGTGAAGTTAATTATAATGTGCCTCGGAGATGTCTTATTTGGGTTGAGTTGTGCTGGGGTTCTGAAACTGCTATCTGAATTTCAGAATCTCTTGGTATGTCTGGGAAATTCTCCTTCATTATCTCATGAAGTAGAGCATCTGTGCCTTTCAAAGCAACCTTGTCATCTTCAGGAATTCATGTAAGGTGAATATTAGTTTTCTTCGAATTATCCCAGAGCTCTCTGAGAGAATGATCTGTTTTTGCTGTCCACTTCTTTTGCTCTTTGAGCATTTGGGAGTGTTTAAAAGCTTTGTCTGCAATGTCAGAAATTCTTCCTTCTGCCTACTCCATTCTTCTACTGAGAGATTCTACAGTATTTCTCAGATTTCTGAGGGCTGCAAGTTCTTAGCTCAATATCTCAAAATCTTTGGTGATTTTGTCTTTGAATTCATTGAATTTTTGAGACAACTTTTGAAATGCTCCTTGAATGTCTAATTCCAACTTTACCTCCATTCTATTAATCTTATTTGCAATCCAAATTCTGAACTCGATTTCTGACATCTCAGCCATTTTTTTATGAATGGGATCTTCAGTTGTGTCTGTCATATTGTTCCTTGGGCGAGTTGATCTACTCTGGTTATTCATGTTACCGGAGTTTTTCTGCTGATTCTGCCCCATGATTATTTTACACTGTTTGGCTACATGAGCAGATAAGGTGAAGTTGGCTTGGGGGCTCCTGGAGTAGTGATTAAGCAGCCCTTTGCCCAAGAGCTGGGACTGGTGTCTGTACCTTTCCCCCTAGAGCTTTGCAAAGAATCTGTACAGTGTTACAGCCTGAGACACTGGGACCTGCTTGGTGTGGTGGGGCTATGTGGCTCTGTCTTGTTTTCAGCTGGTCTCTGTCCTACCCTAGTGAATCAGTTACTCTGGGTTGAAGTCTCAGCTGTGAAGAAATACCAGCAATGAAGTCACCCCACCCCCCACAGGCAACAACTGGAAAAGGTCAATCAAACCTTCCCACAATCACACACCCAGGGTACCAGTTTGGACAGTCCTCGGGTGATTGGCCCAGTTCAAGAGAAACAAACCAATTGTCCCCGTCAGCACCGGGTCTCAAGTGGCAGAGTTCAAAAGGTCTCCAGGAACTACATAGCAGGGGTCTGCTGGCAGCTCGAGTATGACTCAGTCCAGTGCTCTGTGGAGTCAGAAGGACCCAACTAGCAAATGAATTAGTCTGGGAAGGTTGATGCCTCTTTCCCCACCTTGTTCCTCTGTCACACCCAGTCACTGGTAACCCCACAAGGCTGTGACCCAGTTCCCTCCAATGAGCAGATGCTCCAGGGGTTGGACCTGCCTGAGTCACAGGGAGGCCTATGTGTCCTTGGTCTGGCCGCTGCACTCTGCCACCAGGGTGAGCTGAGGTCTGACAACCCTGGGTGTTTAATGGAAGCTGGGGCAGTTCACTCAGTTGCAACCACGCCCCTGACTGATGTTGCTGACACTTATATTTTTGCAGAATTTGTATTTCTGTCCTGGCTATATTCCCCTGCAGACCAGGAGCTGTTTGAGTTCATAGGAACTGCAACTCAGTCTCAGTCTGTGCCACTGTCCAGAGCTGGTGTGTCTGTCTCCACTGCACTGTGTGTTGGGGTGGGCGTGGTTAGAACTCAGACTCATTTCTCAGTTCCTGCCTCTCCCCATCTGCTTTTGTCTCAGCTATGATCCCCTGGGCACCAGGTGCTTCTTTTGGCTCACTAAAGCAGTCCTTCTCACTCATCCCCACCCTGGGGGTACGCTGTCTCTGCGTGTGTGTATTCTAGTCTCTGTTCCTACTGCACCCTGCCCAGGCAGGTACCGCCTCAGGCATACCCTTTGCTCATGGGGCAGGGTTTCCGTCCCAGATCTGTTCCCCCAGTGGCTGCCACTGGACAAGATGCCCGGCTTTCTCTGGTTGCCCAGAGAGGCAGGGAGTGTCTCTCCAAATTATCCCCAGGGATGTGACCTCTATTGTTCCTGCCACTGTGGCTGCTGCTTTGTGCTGCAGGCACTTCTTCTCCCTCTCCCATATGGTTCCCTCAGTACACTGTCTACACACAGTGACTGCAAAATCAGCACAGACCTGTAACAGCCCACACCTTGTCCACACCTTTCAAGAACATGCCCATGAATCTGGGCTCCATGGGGAATAGGTTTCCAGACCAGGGGGTGAGAGTGAAGTGGAGTGCTAGGAGTTTAGAATTGCAGGTAGAGAATATATACAGTTGTATACAGTTTCATGCCTGGAAGGAGAGTGCCACGGCACACTAGTAGGTTCTCTCTGGGGAAAGAGCTCCCATTTTTAGAGGCTCTCTCCTGTGGGATAAAATAAGAGGATATCTGAACTCTGCTCGCCTGTTTGCAGAAAGTGTACTGGGAGCCGTTTTCATGGGGGAGGGGACTCCTGTCCATTTGGTGATGGATTTTGTACCGTTTGTTTCCTTGGGGTTGCAGCTTGCCTCAGCAGGGTTGATGTGTGTTCTTCAACCTTCTCTGTTGGCTTAGCTCCAAACCATTAGCTTAGTTGCTAAACTTCTGTCCTTTAACTCTCCTTCTGGACAGGAGCCTCTGGGGAAAGCTGGGTCCAGTTGGTCATCTTGCCTCCACCCCTGGAGAATTTCCTTCTTGAAACAGTTTCATTTGGTTGCCAGGGTGGAGCACAATGGCATGATCATAGCTCACTGAAACCTCAAACTCCTGGGCTCAAGTAATCCTCCTGCCTTGCCTTGGCCTTCCAAAGTGTTGAGATTACAGGAGTAATTTCCTATCCAGCAAGTTTGGGAAATTCTGTCTTATCACATTTGATAACTGATACTCAATTTTATAAAGCAGGAAACAATCTTACAGGAATTAGGAAACTAGAAAGGGCAAATCAAGATGGCGAACCAGGATTGTTCAGCTGAGCTCTCCTAGAATGACTGAGGAAAAAGTGAGAAACCAGCATTATCTGATGCAGGGACCTTACCCAGAGTCATAGCTCAGAGAGCATAGGGAGGTGGTGAGCTAGTTACAGAGTATGATCCCCAGCAGTGGAAATCTTAAGAATTAGGCAAATGACACCGACTGGCTGGTATAGGGTGCACCTCACAGAGATTCAGGATGGGAGGAAGCCTTTCCAGAGTTTTCAGTAGTTGGGGGAAACCATGCATTGAGTGGAAAGCTTCAAAGAGTGGGCAGACTTGAACAGTATAGAGCAAATAGATCCGAATGCTGGTTGGAATGGATTTGCCATAGGTTTGATGACTGGTGAGGCAGTTATATTTAGAAAGTCTCTGAGGCCAACGGGCTGCCATTGAGGGAAGGTTGTGAGAAGGTGTTAGCAGGTGCCTAAAGTACAGCCATCTTAATTCTAACTGCCGGGATTAGAATTTCACTCTTAGGACAGGCTAAGGGACTCCTGCACCCAATGGGAACTGGAGTCAGGAGGTGCTAGGAGAAGGATTCTTGTGAGCTTTAAGATCCAAACCTGGAAAGTTCTAAATGATGAGGAAACAGCTGAAGCAACTATGTCTGGATTAAGGACCATAGAGGCTGCAGGCTGTGCTCTTTGTTGCCTAAAAACCCACAGCACCACCTGGTGTCCCTGAGACAACATACTGTCATCAACAGCAAGGACTTCTGTTTGCAACAAAGGAGGCAGTGACAAAGAAAAAGGATGACAAGGAGGTGGACAAGAAGAACACATGAGAAGGAACCAACAGAAACATTTGGGCAACAGGCTGGGTGTGGTGGCTCATGCCTGTAATCCTAGCACTGTGGGAGGCCAAGGTGGGTCGACTGCCTGAGCTCACAGGTTTGAGACCAGCCTGAGAGAGAGTGAGACTCTGTCTCTAAAAATAGCCAGGTGTTGCGGTGGGCACCTGTAGTCCCAGCTACTTGGGAGGCTGAGGTAAGAGAATTGCTTGAGCCCAAAAGTCGGAGTTTCTGTGAGCTATGACGCCACAGCTGTCTACAGACGGTGACAAAGTGAGACTCTGTCTCAACAACAATAAAAAAAATTGGGGGAGTATGAGAAACCAAAACAGGAACCATGTGAGATATCACCTAACCCTAGTGAGCATGGCCCACATCACAAAATCTCAAAGCTGCAGATGCTGGTGTGGATATGGAGAGAAGGAAACACTTTTGCACTGCTGATAGGATTGCAAACTAATATAACCTTTTTGGAAGGAAGTATGGAGAATACTGAAAGAACTCAAATTAGACCTCCCCTTTGATCCTGCAATCCCATTACTAGGCATCTACGCAGAAGAAAAAAAATTTTTTTATCATAAGGACATCTGCACTATATTGTTTATTGTAGCTCAATTTATAATCACCAAAATGTGGAAACAACCTAAATGCCCACTACCCCAGGAATGGATTAATTAGCTGTGGTAAGTGTCTACCATGGAATACTATTTAGCCATTAAAAGAGATGGAGACTTTACATCTTTTGTATTAACCTGGATGGAGGTGGAACACATTCTTCTTAGTAAAGCATCACAAAAATGGAGAAGAAGAAACCAATGTACTTTATTCTAATATAAAGGCAGCAGATGAGCTAATACAAGGGGCGGGGGTATGGGAATGAACAAGTGGGGAGAGGGGAGAAGGGTGGGGGATGGAGGGTCATGGTGTATGGCATACCTCTTGGGGGCATGACACAATTATAAGAGAGACTTTATCTACCAAATGCAATCAGTGTAACCTAATTCTTTGTACCCTCAATGAATTCCAAATTAAAAAAATATAAAAAAAAATAGAAATTAGGAAACAAGTCCAAATCAGACAGCTACAGAATAAAGTGACAAAGATAAGAAGTATATATTTTAACCACACTCATTTTTAAATTTAAGATTCAAAAGTCCAAAATAAACCCACAAAGATGTGGACTCACACAAACAGTTTTGGGATATTTACTACAATAAATTCTATGGTCACTCTAATGTTAATACCAAATGGTTATTCATTCATTTCTTTATTATTGTCTGGCTTGGTTATTCATTCATTTCTTTATTGCTTCCTTATTTGTTTGCAACAAGATCTCATATGTTGTAAGTATAAACAAGGGTATGTAGTATAGGTGTAAGGAACAGTTAAGACTAGCATAGGGTGACATTCCCGTGGTGTCTTTCTAAAGGGTTTATTTCTCTTTTCCCAGATACTCCCTGGCATTTTTGTGACCCATTTTTGCTTATACTTGGCTAGTTATTAAGAGGTTTATAATAAATAGAGGCTTATAAGAAGTGACCTCACTCTCAAAGCATTTATACTATAAAAGGGTTCTTGGATGTGCAAAAAATCTTCAAGGAATTTAAGCTAAAATCATAGTCCAACAAGTGATATAACAGGTATTTTTAAGAGGGTAGGGATAGCACTATCTTCATTTTCCCTTAAATATTACTAATAATAATTGCAAAATTTAGCTGCATCCATAGCAGCTACAGTATCTCTTGTTCTACCTTAGGAAAGAGTTAAGGCAAGATCTACTCTATCATCTCAGACACTTCTGGTTTTCCAAAATTACATAAATTCATTAACTTTGATTTGTAATTTCAACTTCAACTGAGTTACACTTAAAATATTTCTTGCAGAAGTATCCCTATTATGGGACTAATACTCATTGTAGGGTGGCACCTGTGGCTCAGTGGGTAGGGTGCCGGCCCCATATTCCGAGAGTGGAGGGATCCAACTGGCCCAGGCCAAACTGCAACAAAAAATTAGCCAGGCGTTGTGGCCGGACACCTGTAGTCCCAGCTACTTGGGAGGCTAAGGCAAGAGAACTGCCTAAGCCAAGGAGTTAAAGGTTGCTGTGAGCTGTGACGCCACGGCACTCTACCAAGTGCAATAAAAATGAGACTCTGCCTCAAAAAAAAAAAATACTCATTGTAAAATAGTTAAGAGATGTATAAAATAATTTTTTTAACACCTAAAATCACTCATAATTGAGGAATTCAGTATAACTACTACTAATATTTTAGTATTTTCTTTAGTAAGATAATTATATAATACAAGCTAAAGTTTCAGAGTTTCCTATGTGCCAGGCACTCGGTGCTTTATTTACATTGTATTACTGAATCTTTACAACATGGCTTCAAGGCTGGTAGTATTAGCATTCCCACTGTACTGATGAAGAAACCTAGGCTCAAAGAGCTTATGTAACTTTGCCCACAGATACACTATTACTAAGTGGTAGAGCCAGTATTCAAAATCACCTTGTCCTACTCCAGGACCTGTACTCTCTACTATACCAGGATGCTCATTGTTCTTTTATTCCTTGTTTATATACGGTGACTATAATCTATTTGATATTACTGGCTTTTTATTATCCCTCACCTGTTTGTGTCCTAAGGTCCCACCCGGCTCACCTTTCATGATCAACCACTACAATTTTTTATACAAAGAACGTCTTTGCTTGTCTGTCATGTCATATGCTCTCAGCCAACCTCAACTCTGATTAGATCCAATTCTCTTCCAATTCCATACCTGCTTTTCTGCAGCCACACATGGTAGAGAAAAACAATCAGAATCATGCTCATTTTAAAATCATAATAATCTTGACTAGGTTTTAATTGGGCTATTGGCAATCATAGTACTTCTCAAGTCATCAACTCTCATTACTGTTTTAGAAGGCTATTTCTGTACACTCCCTTCACTTTTAGCAAAGGATCTGGCTTCCTACTTCACTTCCTACTTCTTTTCTGAGAAAAGCAGAGACAGATGACAAGTCACTTTCAGAGGCTCCCATCAGATCTCCTTGTGGGGTGCCTTTTCCTGGCTATTAGTAAAGAGATCTCTCTGCTCCTCTCTGATTCAAGCTTCCACTATGCTCTCATACTCTTTCCTCTCTTGCTTTCTAAAGGACTTTGTCCTGAAAATTCTTCCCACTCCTTCCTGCACTGCCAAGTTTCCCCTGTCATCTGCCACCACATACCCTATACTATTGTTTATCCCATCCTAAAAAAATCCTCTTGACTAAATTTCCACCTCCACCTACTGCTTTATCTCTATCCTTCCCTTTATGGCACGCTATACCAGGGTCTATTTTTGGTTTTCTCCATTTTCTCTTAAACCTACTCTAGCCTCAGGCTTTTGCTGTCATACCACTCTACCAAAGCTTCTTGTAAAAGTCACCAACAATTCTCATGTCATCAAATTAAATGGTTAATTCTTAGTCTTCATTTGACTTCTCAATGACATTTTCATAGTTAATTATTCCTTCCTCCTTGAATTTCCCAATACCCTCCTTTCCAGGTTTTCTCACTACTTTTTTACTAATCCCTCTTACTTTCCTCTGGGTTATCCTCAAATCTCCAATCTCCAAGTACTAGAATATCTCAAGCCCCAGTCCTTTATCTTTGCTATCTAAACTCAGCTTTGAGATCTCATGAATTATCTTAGCTTTAAATAGCACTTACATGCTGAAGACTCTTAAATTTACATCTCTAATGTTTAAGGATTTCTCAAGATAACAAAGAATGAGACTACCTCTAAGTTTCAAAGAATGAGACAGTAGAGAGAAAAAGAAGGATGGAACTAGGTGAGAGAGTGGCAGAATTAGCTTCTGCAGGGTAAGGAACACTATTCCAATTAGAAAGGTCAGGAGAGGATGTAGGCAAGTTCTCAGGCAATGAGAGAGGGATCTGAAGAACTCGTTGGCTTATGGCCTTAATTTGCAAAATTAAAAATAGGTAACATTGGGCAGTGTCTGTGGCTCAGTGGGTGGGGTGCCAGCCCCATATACCAAGAGTGGTGGGTTCAAGCCCGGCCCCGGCCAAACTGCAACAAAAATATAGTGGGGCGTTGTGGCGGGCGCCTGTAGCTAGTTGGGAGGGTGAGGCAGGATAATTGCCTAGGCCCAGGAATTGAAGGTTGCTGTGATCTGTGTGATGCCACGGCACTCTACTGAGGGTGATAGAGTGAGACTGTCTCTACAAAAAAATAAAACAAATAAATAAAAATAGGTAAAATCATATCATAAAAGGAAAGATGTTGTAAGAGGAACTTTACCTAACTTTATGCAATCAGTGTAACCTGGTTCTTTGTACCCTGAATGAATTTGCAACAATAAAAAGAAAATAAAAGGAAGGATGTGATACAAGAAACAGAAAATAGCAGAAGTTCAGAAAAGCTAATAAAGGGATGGGAGAAAGCCAATTAACGTATAAGATGATTTTGAGAATCTAGCTGAAGTTGAAGACTATAAATTTGGTGGCTGTGATCTGTACAATTCTATGATTTTCTCCAACAGTTCATAGGAGGCTAAGTTCAACAACAAAAACAAAGGAGAAAGATATCTGCAAGTAGTTATTAATGAGTGACACAATGACAAACCCTGTAGCTATAAGGAAGGAAGAAGATCCAAAAGGAGTGATGAGCATGGGAATAATGGAATAGTTGAGACTAGAAGCTTTTATGAGACCAGAGAATTGGATTAGATAGTAGGTAATGTGGAAGGTAGAATAGGTTGTTGTCAGAGAGTGATTCTGAAATTTGAGATTTAAAAACTTGAGCAATTCTGGGTAAGGGATATAGGAAGAGAATGGTAAGAATAAAAGTCACTGAATTGAGAACTAAAGAACTATAAGGCTAAAGGAATTCAGTAGAAAAGAACTTAAAGAAGGGAAAATGGTGTTTCGGCTAGATAATCCAAGTCTCAAAGAAACATGCCCTATGGTTTTTAGAGTGTACACTGGAGGTTGAGGATGGCACCCCCAAGCATGCCACAGCACAAGGGAGAGGGTTTAAAGAGGCATGAGGAGAGGGTTTACATGAGCCTCAGCTACTACTATTAATAAGGTGTGATTATTTGCAAAAAATGCCAAAAGGTAAAAAACAGGTAAAAATGAGTTTGGAATCTAATAAATTCTAGATTGTTTTATGTCTTTCTTGGGTCAGTGGGTTGGCCCTATTTTCCCTTGTTTTGCAGTTCACCATGATCTGTAGGAATGCAACCAAGATTATTATTCTTCTTATCCATGATGAAAAATGAAGATGAAGGACATCATATGTATAAAGGATGTATTATTTGGCCTGCAAAATTACTGAACTCTTGATTTAGCTAAATGCCTTCAGATAGTTTAATTGCATTCCAATGAATAATAAAAGCGAAAATGTTGTAATCTTTAATCATAGTTTACTTTAGTTCTCTGAACATGGTTATTCTGAAGTATTTTGCTGCTTACTTGGGCGATCTGGTTGCAATCACAAGCAGTTTCTGTGACCTGGGACATAAACTGCTCTAGAGATGATCCAATCAAATTTAGGGTCCTTTCAAAGGATCAGTGTTTAATATTTGTTATCATTTCCAGAGGGCTCCTTACAGTTATTTCCCCAGTTCTCTTCTGCAAAGTACCAGCCTACAATTTGTCCTTTTATTGTTATTGAATCTGTCAATGTCCTCCCAATTACCTTTTACCACAACTGTCCCACCTGTTTTTGAGATTATCCATTAGGCCTATACTTCTTCATTTTCTGTTTAAAATGAAGTCAGTTTCTTTGGGAAGAGAAGAAAGAGCTATTTGTTTATTTGTTTTACCTGCTTTAGCCACCCTCATACCCCTGCAGAAATCTCTGGGCCAGGCCTCTGTGGGGCTGGGAGTGGAGGCAATGGCATACCTCTCTAAGTATGCAGTGACACCTCTACTCTAGAAGGTGGGTGGCAATAACTATAGGTCTTCTTGACTTGCCCCTCCCAGTGTGAAACCACTGTTTTACAGTGGGATAGAGCATTCAGGGATCCAGGATTCTCAGTATTCTTGGGCACAGAGCCCAACATAGAGCCTCCATCTCAAAAGTGAGGGCTAGAATGGAAGGAGAATATGCCCTCTCAGCCACACTCCCCAGAACTTAGCCTCAGCAACAAGTCACTGGGGGCAGGATGAGAATGCCGATACACTGTTCCTCCTTGGAATAAAGTCCTCTAACTAGGAGGTATGGGGATCTTGGCTGCTTCAGTCTGGAATGAGTTTTCATCTTAAGAAGATGGGATACTAGGTAGCAAGGAGGAAGGGGTTCTTAGTTCAAATACCCTAGACTCTCATTTTTCTTATCCAATTTTAGGTTTTCTTAAACAGATGTTTCTTAATTTTCTGTATAACCTCAGGACTATTTCCAGAGACTTGAAAGGATAGTCTTTGGAGATTTTCACTAGTTTTGTTGGAAGTAGGCCCACGGAGCTATTCATGCTTCATGATGAAAGCTGAATTTGTTCATTTATAATAAGTAAAATTCCACTGTATGAATATATGATACTACAATTTATTTATCTATTCTCTTAGTAATGGACATTTGGGTTGTTTCCAGCTTTTTCATTAATGTTACACTGCTACCATAAGCAATTCTCATACATATATCCATACATATACATATATGTATGGGCAGTGTTCCTGTTGAGCATGTAGTATACATAGGAATGGGATTTGTAGGTCAGAAGTCATGTTAATGTTTAACTTTATAAGAATAGTTCCAAATTTCGTTTTCCAAAGTAGTGGTTTCAACTGACATTTTCAACTAACAATATATAAAAGTCCTCCCTTATCTTCATCTTCTTTAACCTTTGTTATTAACAGATATAACTGGTGCTACTCAAATAGGTATAAAAATCATATCTTATCTTAGTCACTAATAAAGGCTCTTATTTCTTTGCTTTTATGTTTCCTCCTCTGTGAATGCCCATTTCTTTTGCCCATTTTTTTGACTGGATTGCCTATCTTTTTCTTATTGATTTGTACTTTTGCATATACTCTATAAATATTTAGTCTTATCAAATATACATGTTGAGATACATTTTGCCAGTTTTGGGGTTGTTTTCTCAATTTTTTTACTTTTTTAGAAATGAGGTCTCACTGTGTTGCCCTGGCTAGACTGCAGTGGCTATTTGCAGGCACAGTAATGGTGTACTACAACCTCAAATTCCTGGGCTCAAATGATTCTCCTGTCTCAGCTTCTTGAGTAGCTAGGACTACAGGTTGGTGCTCTGGCTAAGGCGACTTTTGATAAATAGAAATTATAATTGTAATATAGCTGAATTTCATCAATATTTTATGTTAGTACTTTCTGTATCTTGTTTAGGAAAATATTTCCTGAACCCAAGGAGAAAGATTTTTTAATCTGTGAAATTTTGAAAGTATAGCTTTTTTCAATATGACTAGTACCATTTATTGAATAGTCCCTCTTTTCCCCACTGATTTACAATGTCACCTTTAACATACATCAAAGTTTCATCTATGCTCATATATTTCAGGGCTCTCTATTCTGTTCCACTAGTCAATCTATCTATCCTTTTGGTGGTACAATTTGATCTTAAATTACCATAGCTTTATAAAAAGGCTTATTACCTGGTAGCTTACCTCCCCCAAAGAAGATGATAATAAAAATAAAAAACTATTAACAATCATTAAAATTAGGCTTTTAACCCTAAAGTTTGATTTTTTTTAACTTAAAAACAAGACCAACTCACGTTCCACTTGCTCAAACATTACTGAAAAGAGGAAGTCTCGTGGTGTCATGTAATATTCTCCTTCATGTTCTAGTGATGAAAATTGCATGAAGCGCTGTTTACGAAGAGATGATTTGTCTACTATACCAGGGTCAGCATTTTTCTAAAAGAAAAAGAAATTAAAATTTAAATATTGTTTCCAAATTCAGCCACTTCTAGAATAATATGTTCTTTTTTTTTTTTTTTTTTGAGACAGAGCCTCAAGCTATCCCCCTGGGTAGAGTGCTATGGCATCATAGCTCACAGCAGCCTCCAACTCCTGGGCTTAAGCGAGTCTCCTGCCTGCCTCCCAAGTAGCTGGGACCATAGGCGGCTACCACAATGCCCAGCCATTTTTTGGTTGCAGCCATCATTGTTGTTTGGCGGGCCCAGGCTGGGGATTCGAACCCGCCACCTTAGGTGTATGTTGCTGGCACCTTAGCTGCTTGAGCCACAGGTGCCAAGCCAATGTCCACTGTTTAAGCCACTTGGGATAGGACATTTTTGTTTTAGCAGCCTGGACAGACCGAGACAGATGGCACTGTAACCAAATCTTCAAAAGTCAGTTTTGCGTTCCAGTTCTTGGGGTAAGATGTAAGCAGAGGTAAGGAGTAAAACACACATCACCCTTTCTTTCTCCTGAACACGACTATAAAATCTGGATGGAATACACAGCCCAGCTACTTGAAAATTCTGAAAAGTAAGTTGCACCCATTTCTAGCTTCTGGATGCTAGTGGGACTGGGGAAAGACACAAGAATTCCAAGTGTCACTGAATTAATGGTGAGTGTACCATCCCATTTTCCTCCTGGATCCCCTGACCTCAACGCAACACAGTTCAAAACTCAGAAGTGAGCCCTGTGGCATAGATAGGGAGTGTTGTACCTGGATTTTTCCCGATCCCCCAAGAGTTAGTCCGAGACACACTCCGATGTAAAGATCATGAGGCAAGCTTTATTCAAGCTGGGGCCTGGCCTCTCCTGGTGAGCACACTGAAGAAGAGCCCCAGCCAGGGGGTGCAAACAGCTTTTATAGGGTACAGAAAACAAGAAGGGGAGGGGTAAAGTACAGGTACAATTTTGACTGGTTGCTAGGGGCATGGGCAGATTACAGGTTAGGCATTAGCTTGTGTTTGGGCATAGGTTTCGCGCCATGGGATGGTGCTGTCTTTGGGATGGGCGGGAGACGTTATGCTGACTCATTGGGCCTAAGATGGCAGCAGTGGCTGTCATTAAAATGGTGTCGGCTCGGCTCGCACGGTCCCCCTTTTCCTAGGTGCATTTGAGGCTCAATCATGAGTCCTCGTTGTGGTGGTCTCCTTCTATGGTAGTGAGAGCGGGGAACCATTATCTGGACAGCGTCGATTTTAGTCTGGACGAAAGCTACCAGGATCAAAAGAGGGCCGGTGATGGCAGATAGTAGTGAAGTTAACCAGGGGGACATATAATTCAAAGCTAATCTGTTTTGTACTATTTTTTTTTATACTAGCATCCTGAATATTTACACAGACTAAAGTTTACTTAGCTCTTCTGAGTCCAATAAAGAACAGTCCTATGATGACGTAGATCTCTATGCTTTGTCCGTGGGTGGACCAGTCAGCTCTCGGGGTGTTACTGGAGCAGAGCTTGTTGTTTTCTGCAACATCAGTTTGAGGGGGTTGTCAGGATCCAAGGTAGCTTCCCAAGATTCAGGAGTCGTTGAGTGCAAAGCCCACGGTGGGAACTCAGGATTAGCTGCCATTGTTTCAGTTCCTCTTAGGCAGGAGCAGGTTATCCTCCGGTTTCATGGCAGGCTTCACTTTGCTGAAATGGATCTAGGCAGGAATTTCTGCTACTCTCACAGCTGTAGGTGTGGTCAGGATAAAGTTGTAAGGGCCTTTCCATCTCGCCCTCAGGGGAGACACGCTCCAATCCTTGACCCACACCGCAGCTCCTGGAGAGAAAGGGT